>JAAKBD010000140.1:0-116152 GCA_012656105.1 Phytophthora syringae
GACGTGTCCCCTCACTCTTCAAGAAGATAGCAAAGTCTCTGCTACCAGTATCCCAACACCACCTTGCTTCTCGCTTCAGCATGGGCGTCGGCAGCAGCTCAGGGCTCCCCATGAGCCAAGTGGACTTCGACTCGTACACTGGCAAGCGCTACATTGCCGAAGTCCCCAACACGCGCGACGCGTCCCACGGCCCCGCCTACGAAACCCCCGCCAAGGAACCAGTGACCGAAGCCGAGATGACGCTGTACCACAACTTCCTCATTGGCTGCAACGTCGAGAACGGCTCTCGACCGTGTTACGGGCGTCGCACAGTCGACCCAGAGACGGGCAAAGCGGGGCGTTCGAGTGGCTCTCGTACAGCCAAGTGAAGACCCGCATGGAGCGTGTGGCCAGCGGCCTCAAAGCCGTCGCCAGCCTCGAGCGACAAGACTTCGTGGGCGTCTTCTCCAAGAACCAGATCGAGTGGTGTCTGGTGGGCCACGCGTGCGACCGCATGAGCTACGTGCTCGTCCCGCTGTACGACACTTTGGGACCCGACGCCGTTCCTTTCATCGTCAACCACACAGAGCTACGCGTCTTGTTCTGTGGCAAGAAGCAGTTCGACGTCGTCATGGACTGCGTGGACAACTGCCCGACACTGAAGCTCATCGTGCAGTTTGAGCCTGTAACAGAGCTGCAATTGCAGCAGGCAAAGCAAGAACCTGGAGCTGAGGAGTCTCGAGGAGCTGGAACTACTGGGTGAAGCAGATCCGCGACCGGCTGAACCACCGCTACCGACGGATGTGTCGACGCTCTGCTATACTTCAGGAACCACTGGAGACCCCAAGGGGGTGATCTTGCTGCAGCGGAACTACGCGTACGTGGTCCGACAGATGTGCGGACGGATCAATGTCTTCTCCTCGGACGTGCACTGCTCGTACCTACCTCTTGCTCATGTGTTCGAGCGTGCTGTGCTTGGCCTTCTGCATGCTCACGCTGCGTCTGCTGGGTTCTACCAGGAGATCTCCTGACGCTCATGGACGACTTGGCAGAGCTTCAGCCGACCGTCTTCGTGTCGGCTCCGAGACTCTTTAACCGTTTAGTTCTTGTAGTGGGGTCTCTCTGACGAGGTTGAAAATTTAGGATGTTAGTAAATACACTGACAAGCTCAGTCGGACAAAATTTACATGTAGGCGCGAAGGATTTCAGGGTGCTGCGATGCAAAACGCTTGAGAGATTGGATGGTGGCAAATTCTTCTCCCCACGGTATCTTGGTATTCTCCAAGCTGCCAGTTTGGGCCTGAAAAATCTTCGCTTGCGGGTCAAAAGCATGTCGACGTTCTTCCATTCCGCCAGTTCCTCCAATGAAACCTTATCAGCCGTCCGACAACGAGAACGCTGAGAGGAAGCCAATGATCCTCTTTCTCGTAATCTCCGTTGTGATGCTCCGGAAGCGGCTCGAGTTTTAATGCCAAACAATTCTGGGCTCGCGAGGTCTGTTGCACTTAGTACAAACTGCTTGGAATTTCGGGCAAATGATCACTAACTAGATCGATATCTTTGTGTGGCTGGTTTTCTGGCGATAACGATGGCAATACATCTTCAGATGGCTTGCGAGAGACAGCAATTTGAACAGCATCGACATAACCATCGTGTGGAAGAGTCTCCTTCATTGAACTGGTTTGAAGAGAAGAATGTTCCTCACTTAATGAAGGTGGACATCTTCTTGAGTCGGAATCGATTGCCACATCTGGTATGTCAACCAAAAGTGTATCGGTATCGGTAGCTTCGTTTGCAAGTACCACGCCGCTCTGGGAGTTTACAGCATCAGCACCGTTTACTATAGACCTTCGTGACGACTCCGCCGTCTACAAATTGTCGTCTCCGAACCGTTCTTGAAGCTAGACTGATGCTGAAATCTGTCTTCAAGTGCTGTGATTTCGAGGCTGTTTTCGTTCAACAATTTAAGATCGTCCAACGTTTCATCTACCGAAAGCCAGAGGAAGGTGCTTTTCGAATTTGCTCATGTGCGTTCTGTAAGTCCCGTCGACTGCCAGTTTGCATTGGCTCTACCAGCTGAATAAACTCGCGAGGAACGCAGCTCTCTTCTTCACCATCCTCATAAAATACATCGTAGGTATCGTTCAGTGGCAATGAATGATCACACCGGGAAACAAGACACACCGCCCATCATAGTGAACCTCCACACGGTCGCCTTCACGTAGAGCAGGGAAGTGTCAATAGCAAGAGTTGAAGTCTCCGGTGCATGTATTGCGTGTTCAACCCACTCCACTGGGGTGGCAATTGTTGCTCGAGTGGGAATCGTTGAGGAATTGTTCATGCTTGTGGTAAGAGGTGGTACTTCCGTCACAAGAGCTTTTGTCAGCATTGGCAACAATGTGATGCCCTGGATCAGCTACAATCGAAGACTCGGCCTCTGCTAATCCATCTTCGTCGCCTTCGCGTACATTTATTGCAGTACTCTCTGTTAAGTCAATAGGTAGACGCACTGTTGGTCGCTGGTTCACGAGAGCTGTTAATGCTTGTTGCTCGTCTCCTTGTTTAACCTCATTATCCAAAAGAACAGCCCACGAGTGTCCGTCGTTGGCGACAGTAGACCGGCTATCCTCCGCAAAGTTACTTCTTTCAGCAACTTTATTTTCAACGAGTATGGCCAAATCGCACGGACAAGAAAAATCGTCACCTTCCTCGTCAGCCACGATTGTATCGACAGCATCGGTTAATTCTGCCACAAAAACTTGATTTTCAGGCCTTTCTGCGAATACGGCTTCGTCACTAATACTAACTAAATTTTCATTTCCAGTTTTGGCTGCATCGATAATTTCATCAAAGCCAGATTGGTTCCACTTCCCCTCTCGGTGAAGATCCAAGGCTATTAGGGCATTGCAATCGATAGCCAGAGGAACTTCAATCTGGGTAGCAATTGCAATCGGTTGATCAAATTCGTTCTCATTCAGCACCTTCATCGTCGGTGAACTTCGATTCTCGTCATATATTCGGTCGATATTGCCGACTGTTGTCCTTGGTTCTGTATCGGGTGAACCATCAACTTCTTGCTTACTACCGGTAGCCGCCAATTTTCATTCACACATAATTTGATCGACGGCCTTAGTCGAATACTGATCAGTTTCTCAGCCAAGCGAACAGTATCAGGCTGCCGGTCTATCAATGATTCGCCACACTGTTCATCGCCAGAATCCTGTTCATTCGCGTTCGCAGCTGAAACTTGTAAGAATCATCGCTCGCAAAATGTACCCTCTTTAAAATCACGGATTGTCTTGCTGAAGTTATCGCTTGTTCTACCGTATTGCGACCGAATGTGCGTAATGCATCCGGGGTTATAGCGACAGCATTGTCACTATCGTCAGCGTTTGAAGAAAATTGGACGTCAGGGGTCTGATTAAGCTCCAGCTGATCAACGTTGTCAGACTCGGACTGCTGGTCGCTTCCTATTTGACATTCATCACGCTCTGAATTCGGGAAATTCGAGTATATCAATGACGGTACGATCATGCCATCTCCCCTTTATCCTCCGAATCAAAATCCTCGTAATAATCTTTCAATTTCTGCAAACGGGATGAGATGATCTCAATCATGTTCAAGTTTCCGATTTCTAGCGCTGTTCATAGTGCTTTTTCCAGTGCCTCTCGGCAAAAATTTGTATGATTCACCAGAAATCGCACTAACGTGACATTCCCCGACAAAATACCGCGTGCTAAGGCAGCCGCATCCCAAACCACTAAATTGTCCATATCGTCGCTATCTTCTCCTGCAACGATAGAACAAATATATTGTGTGGCCTGCGCTGCTTCCTCCCGTAAAGTGTCGATGAGCTCCACCATGTTGCAAATCGTTCCTCTTGGGTCGCATTCCAGCAGCAACTTCACGATCTCAAAGTGTTCATTCGCCAGTGCTAAACGCAGAAGGCGAGGGTGACTGGCACCACATGCAGATACAACCGAGGAGTAGGATAGATAGTGCGGCAGCAATATATCCGCGATATCGACGGACCCCTTCGTACACGAAACTTCAAGGGCTTGAACGACGGCAGCCCAATGCGTCGCGTTGCCATTAGAAAACCTGCCACCATCTAAAACCTTGTTCAGAATCAAGTAGCGTTGGTTGATTGCTGCTTCAACCAAACATTCCGCCTCAACAACATCAATATTCGGCGCTAGTTCGTCGGCAGCGGCGATATCACGAAGCAGTAATGTCACCATTGGTTCATGTCCGATGATTGACGCTGCAAGAAGAAGTTGTGGTCGTAATGATAGCGGAGACGTCTCGAAACTCGCAACAATTCGGTCCAACCATTCGGTTCGCTCTGCATCACCATCAGAAGCCAGGAAAAGGAAACTCCTGGCACGATCCTCCGCTGAAAGTTGGTCCAAGTGTTTGAAAAGTTCCTCGATTACTTCTCGGGAATTTGAGCTTGCAGAGCATCCACAAGACGGATATTTCGGCCTCGAATGTCCTTATACGTGCTGTCCCCATAGAGCAGGCGAATGAAGTTTGCGTGGGTGTACAAACTCGCTGCGTCTTCCAAAAGAACCTCCATTTCTTCGTATGTCGGTGCACAGAGCTGAGTGATCCACGATGGCCCTTCACGCTGATCAATTTTACCGTCAATGGCTCCAAGATAATAATCGACTCGTTCATGGAGTCCCAAGAAGCCCCTGACCCGTTCCTCTGCTCGAAGGGCAACCTCACGCCATTCATTGCACACCACCGTGTTCTCACCACCAACGCCTTCGCTAAAATAAGGCAACTACCATCACTAAAGTTAGGTTGGTGCTTGTCGGAAAAATATTAATGAAGCAGCTACAACCGTATTGGCGCAGATTGGAAGAGCTGATGTGGGAGGAGCTTTGGTCGGCTGCGTATGAGGGTGACTTCGCGAGGGTGCAGGAGCTAAGTCAAAAGGAATCAGACTCGGAGAAGGAGGCGCAGGGAGGTTATCTGGAGGCAATGCGACGTCAATGTGAATGCCAAGAACAAATACGGATGGACAGCACTGATGTGGGCTACCAGACAATATGGAAGTCGTCCGGTTCCTGGTGGGCCAATGCGGCGCCGATGTGAGCGCCATGAACACTCTGTGCTGTCCGAATTGCGCAGACTGTGGATATTATTGCATTCAGCGGCTACTCACCCTCTTCCTTCGTCATTCATCTATCGATGCTGCAATCGGAGCCACAGACAATGCCAGTGACACAAGAAGTGTATCTACTTCGAAGTACCAAGGAGAAGGCATCCCCCTCTGAACTCGAGTTGGTCCACTTCGGTCACATCGAAGGGGACTTCCGTCGATGTAGTCGAGAAGCTGTACATTGTAGACGCAGCCCACACCCACCTTTCGAGGATGAAGTGTATGTGTGGCAGCAATTGCGTCACCCAAATGTGGTTAAGATGTACGGGCGTGCGTGCGCTGGTCCAATTTTGACGATGTTTGTCTGGAAGTCACTACAGGAGCTGATTGTGCTGTCTTTGGCAGATAAATCAACATGTGGAAGTACATAATATGTATATTATACAATGCAGCTCTGGGCCTCGAGTACCTTCACGAGCGAGGGGTTGTCCACGGTGTTCGCTACAGCAACATTTTGATCGGCGATAATGGTTTGGCCAAGTTATCAAACTGTGGTCGCAGTGGGCTCAAAAAGGACCCAACCAAGATGATGTGGATAAAGTTGTTGTTGTGGAAGCTTCTGGAAGGGAAGCCGCAGTCGTATGAGTCAGGTGTGTACTCCTGTATTTTTGAAGCTGCAACTGGCCGTGCTCCATGGAGCAACAACCATGAAGACTGGTTCAAATACCGCAGGTTGGAGTGGGAACCAGAGGTGAATGCAGATCGAAGCAGCCCTAGTCGTATCCCTGGAGGAAGCAGGGCGGGCGACCGAATATCTTTCTGGAGACCCATAGCTGTCAGGGATGCTATCTGCCATTGCAGGACGAATCAGTGGGTTGGGATGCGGAGTCTAGCCCCACGAAGCACTTCCCCGTTCCTCCGCCACAATACATAACGCCACAATGTCGCCAAGGTGATCACTCCATCCAGCGCACTAACCTGAAAAGATTGTGCCTCTTCGCATATTTACGGTTGAACAACAAGTTCAACCAGACCACCCACCGTGTTAAAGCCGCCGAAGCCGACCAAACCGAGCACGACCGAGGTCTGCGCCAGAACGAGTGGCGGGCGACACTTGCACGCAGTCTTGTACGCGGTCTCCCATCAGCGCAGAGCCATCCTTTGGCTATGACGCGGAAAGCGTAAGTGTAGCCATGTTGTATCGCTATATGTAATTAACCCTCTCCACTTACAATAAAGCCGTCTAACACAATACTCTAATTCGCCTATTATTTGTATAAACAACCCTCTGTTAGCCGTTTTCCGGTGCGGATTTATACTATTCATTCCTGCAGTGCGGAAAACAGAGACAGACCAAACGTCGCGAAGCGATCTCATTGGTCAGATCCCCGTCGACGCATCCCCCGAAACCCCATACAACGCCAAGATCGCATAACGGCCGCAAGTACGTCAGGCCCGACTGCAACCTCATTCGCCAAGTCGCCGCGTCCAGAGCAAGCGCCTCCCTCTATGCTGCACGTCTCCCAGTTCCGAGCGCTGCGCCGCTCTCCGCAGCAGCTGCAGCTGGCGCGCGCCTTCGCGTCCGCGGGCGTCTCGCAGGAAGAGATGCTGCGCGCGCTGCACAAGTTCCAGAAGGAGTCGGCCAGCAAGACGGTGCCGTGGTTCCTGGAGAACATGCCGCCCGCCTACTTCCGCTCCATCCACGAGGAAGACCGCGTGCAGCACCTGAACGCCATCACGGCGCTCGTGGGCGCCGAGCAGCCCGAGATCATGCTGCGCTCGCCCGACGCGCGCGTCTTCTCGCACTTCCGCTCGGGCGCCAACTTCCCCGGCCGCCTGGCCAACGTGCTGGACCAGCTGCCGCTCTCGGTGGACGACGCCACGCTCGCGCGCGTCAAGATCTTCACGGCGCTGGACGACTCGCTCGGACTCGACATCTTCCGCTTCGGCCAGCAGGAACCTTTTCTCAACAAGACGGAGGGCGAGAAGACGGCGCGCGCCAGCATCCAGCGGTTCTGCGCTGAGATCCAGGCTGGGAAACACGCTGGCAATGCGTGCTACCCGGAACCGGGTCCTCACTTTGAGCCGGAAGCTGTGGACACCTTCTTGAATCACAGCAACACCATGTACGTGCAGTTCAGCAACCCGCGCCGCCTCGCGTGGCAGATGCTGCTGTTCAGCATGGTGCGCGGCACGGAAGGAGTGGCTGTGGATGTGGAGCACAACTGGGAGTCCCGCAGCGACGAGAACAAGCTAGCCAACACCGACGTCCCGCAGACCATGCTCAGCATTGCAGCGTCCAATGTGATCCCCAAGAGCTTCATGCAGAAGTCGGCCACCTACCTCGGACTGTGCAACCTCAACGTGGTGCGCGCGCACCTGGACGTGGTCAAGGACCCGCTGAACAACGGCCGCGTCGCCATGATCCGCATCCTTGTGCAGCCCAGCGATGAAGCGCTGAAGGAGAACTTCCAGTTCGAGTGGTCCAAGATTTCAGGTAACCTCAAGTACCTCAAGTGGGTGGACGACCGTCCTGTGCACCTCACGCTGCAGCACCCGGACCTGGGCATCTCGCGTGCCGAGCTCATCTACGCGTACGGCAACATGCTGCACGGCGTCCTGGCAAAGAAGGACCCGTTCGCGTACTCGTTGACGCGGATCATGGAGACTCTGGAGCACGAGCAGCAGCTTCCTCTGGCTTCTCGCATTGCCGACTTCTTCCTGACCAAGTTCGACCCTAGCAATGAACGTGCCATGACCGACGCCGAGCAAGACGCTGTCGTGGAAGAGCTCAAGAAGGAGATTCGCCGCAACGTGGAGAACGAGGACGCCATCTTGCTGCTGAACAGCATGGCGGACGCTGTGCGCGGCACGCTGCGTACCAACAAGTTCGTGCGCGACCGCTACGCGCTGTCGCTGCGCATGGACCCGAAAGTCATGGGTTACGGCACCGTGGGCAAAGACACCCCGTTCGGTGTCTTTTTCATCTACGGCCGTCGGTTCAAGGGTTTCCACGTGCGCTTCCGGGACATTGCTCGCGGTGGACTGCGTATGGTGTACCCTGGCTCTACGGACGCCCACGCGCTCGAGCGCGCGTCAGTACAACGAGGCGTACAACTTGGCCTTTGCTCAGCAGCTCAAGAACAAGGACATTCCGGAGGGCGGTTCCAAGGCTGTGGTGCTCTGTGACCCCATCGTAGGCCCTATTGGTGACGTGGCTCCGCGCGACTTCATCCTGCGCAAAAGTGTCAAGGCTTTCTCGGACAGTCTGCTGGATCTGAACACCACGGATGAGGCCGTAAAGGCGAAAATTGTGGACTACTACGGCAAGGACGAGCTCATTTACCTGGGCCCGGACGAGAACATCATCCCGGAGGACATTGTGTGGATGACCAAGCGTGCCGGGTACCGTGGCTACCCGATCCCTCGTGCCTTCATCAGCTCCAAGCCTGATGCTGGTTTTAACCACAAGGTGTACGGCGTTACGAGCGAAGGTGTGGCTGTCTTCGCTGATGTTGCTCTTCGATCGCAGAACATCGACCCGACCAAGCAGCCGTTCACAGTCAAGATCACCGGCGGAACTGACGGCGATGTTGCTGGCAATGTGATTAAGATCCTGCACCGCGAGTACGGTAACAACCTGCGTGTTGTCGGTATTTGCGACGGCACGGGTGTTATCGAAGACCCACAGGGTCTGAACATGCCCGAGCTGCTGCGCCTGGTGGACGAGTCGCTGCCGTTGTCAAGCTTCGATGGCTCGAAGGTGTCGTCCACTGGTGTAAAGCACGACATCAACACTCAGGAGGGTGTCCGTGCGCGTAACTCGATGCACAACCGCGTAAAGAGCGATCTCTTCATTCCCGCTGGTGGCCGTCCTAACACCATCAACGAGAACAACTGGCGTGACTACCTGGACGCCGATGGCAAGCCGTCATCGGGTCTTATTGTGGAGGGCGCCAACTTGTTCATCACGCCCGAAGCGCGTCAGCTTCTGTTCGACAACGCCGGTGTGGTGATCGTCAAGGACAGCTCGGCCAACAAGTGCGGTGTGGTGTGTTCGTCGTACGAGATTGTGGCGAGCATGCTGCTTGAGACGGACGAGTTCTTGGCCGTCAAGGACGAACTTGTGGTGGAAGTGGTTGACAAGCTCCGCATGTTGGCGCGCGTGGAAGCTCAGTTGCTCTTCCGCGAGTACAAGAAGGACCCGACATCGGCGCTGCCGCCTGCCAGTGAGCGCATCAGCCGCGCGATCACGCGCGTGCACGATGCCGTTCTGGCCCACTTTGATGACGTGTGCGAGGAGGACCAGCGCGTGCTGTTCACGCTCATCGAAGAGCACCTGCCGCCCAAGCTCCGTGAGTTGGCGCTCGACCGCGTGCAGCAGAACGTGCCACTCGCCTACCTGCGCTCCATCGTGGCTTCGAGTCTGGCCAGCAAGATCGTGTACCGGGAAGGACTGCAGTTCACGGAGGCGCTGCCGGACAGCAACTTGGGCAACATGGCCCTGCAGTACCTCAAGCAGGAGAAGAAGGTGCAGCGCCTTGTGCACGACTTGCGTTCTTCGCAGCTTCCGAACAAGGACGACATCGCCGATCTGCTTGTACGCGGAGGAGTGCGCGCCGGACTCGACACGCCCAACTAAGGCAGCAAGAAAGTGAATTGTCCTTGGTTTTGAGGCAGGAGTAATAGATGTATCATTCAAACCTAAGTTTCAAGCTAAGCTTAGTGTTTCTCAGAACTTGGTGGCACGCAACACAGTATTCCTGTTTGTGTAGACCCGCTTTCCCTCCTCCATTGCTTGGTTATGAGCACCTCGATCGACACAGTCTCCTGTTTTCCCTCTTCAACGGCACCCGATCAATCTCTCGATACCTTTGACTGCCTCAAAACACCATTTTTCCTGCACGCTACGTGAACATTTTGCTGGTCACCGCGGACGCCAAGAACATGCCGTACAGTAAATTCCTGAGCTTCCTGGCACGTGCATCATGGTGGGTCTTCCTGACGACAACATCAATTTAAAAAAAGTTCAACGCGTTCCACGTCAAGGCAAAAGGTGCCAAGTTCGTGGGCAGCAACATCGGCAGCATCCAGAACATCAAAGACATGCTGGAGCTGGCGTCCAAGAAGAATGTGCGTCCCGTGACCCAGAAACTCCCCATGAGCAAAGTGAACGAAGGGCTCCAAATGCTGCGTGCCGGCACGGTGCGCTACCGTGTTGTGCTTGAAAACTAGGCTGCTTTGATGAACAACGTCACCCATTGCAGTAAAGGTTAGCTCCTTCCCTCGTCGGATCCTTATCAGAAATGGTCACTTTGAGTGATGGGTCACATTCGTCGACATTATGCGCAATCAAATGGGTACACTTCCCTTTGTCGCCGAATCAGTCCTCACAATCCAATCCGCACGTCTAGTGCGCATTCGACCATCACTCCTGCGCCATGGCCGAACCCGAGGTGTTCAAGCGTCTGCCGACATGCGTCGTCCCCGAGAAGGTACCACCCGCCCCCACCTCTCTCTTCCTCTGTCTCTTGCACTTCTCTCACACCTCCCTCGTCTTCATCCGCCCAGTATCACGTAGACTACGAGCTCATCGACCTGCTCAACTTCCGCTTCGAAGGCTCGGAGCGCGTCATTCTGCGCGTGGACGAGGCGACAAACGTCATCACGTGCCACGCAGTGGAGCTCCACGTGTTCGACGTGTCGGTGGAGGACGCGTCATCCTCGTGGAAGACCCAGAAGGCCCAGCAGATCCATTTCCAGGCCAAGGACGAGTCGGTCTCGTTCCACTTTGCCGAACCTCTGGCTGCTGGCTCCTCCGTGACGCTCTCGCTCCAGTTCCACGGCTTCTTGAACGACCAGCTACGCGGTTTCTACCGCACCGAGTACGAGAACCAGGGGAGAAGCGCGTGCTCGCTGTCACGCAGTTTGAAGCTTGCGACGCGCGCCGAGCTTTTGTCTGCTGGGACGAACCGGCTTTGAAAGCCACGTTCGAGGTGTCTATGGTCACGGACGTGGACGTCGTGGCGCTCTCGAACGCCCACGTGGTGGAGACGCTCGTGAGGCCGAGGAAGAACGCTCATATCCGCAAGAACACGCGCACAAGTGTGGGTGGGACCACGGAGAAGCTCTGGAAGTTTGCAGAGTCTCCGATCATGTCGACGTACCTGGTGGCGATGGTGGTCGGAGAGTTCGACATGATCTCGGACTTGACGAAGGAGGGGGTAATTGTGAACGTGTATACGGCACCTGGACAGAGCGCTCGAGGACGTTTTGCGCTTAACGTGGCGACCAAGGCGCTATCGTTCTTTACCGATCGCTTTGGCACTCCGTACCCATTGAAGAAACTGGATATGGTCGCGATTCCGGACTTTCTTGGAGCAATGGAGAACTGGGGACTTGTGACTTACACGGAGACGTTCTTGCTGGTGGACGAGAAGCTCAGCAGCCACGAAATTAAGGCGGACGCAGCACGCGCGATCTGTCACGAACTGTCACACCAATGGTTTGGCAACCTCGTGACGATGGACTGGTGGACGGGGCTGTGGCTCAACGAAGGATTTGCGCAGTTCATGGAGTTCGAGGCAGCGCACCACATTTTCCCGGAGTGGAAACTATGGGATACGTTCGTGCAGGACATTATGCTTGGGTCTGCTTTCGTGAAGGATGCGATGCTGTCGTCGCACCCGATCGAAGTGGTGGTGAACCACCCGCAAGAGGCGGATGAGATTTTCGATGCCATTTCGTACAACAAGGGATCGAGCATCGTGCGCATGCTGTCGGAGTATCTTGGCCGGGATGTCTTCTACCACGGTGTGCACGACTATCTTGTCAAGTTCAGCTACAAGAACACAGTGACTGAGGATTTGTGGGAGGCGCTGGAGACGGCATCGGGCCACAAACTGAAGGAGATGGCTGATACTTGGACCAAACAAGTGGGGTTCCCCTTGGTAACGGTGAAGCAGGAAGCTGAAGGCAACTGTGTGCTCATCCAGGAGCGTTTCTTCTCGGACACAAGCTTGAACAATGGCGATAACACGCTGTGGGATGTGCCGCTGACGTTTTGTACGTCAGATGACCCGAAAACTATCAAGCAACTTGGAATTTGGAGCGCCAAAACTACGTCATTAAAACACTCAACGAAACCCGCGACACCAGTGACGGCTGGAAACGAAATCAATGAACAGATTCAAGTTCCAGCGGAGTCCAAGGGCTGGATCAAGCTCAACCCGAACCAGGCCAGCTTCTATCTCGTCAACTATTCACCTGCTCTGTGGAAGCGTCTCGAGATTCCTGTTAAGGATCAGCTCCTTGGTGTCCCGGATCGTGTCAGCCTCTTAAACTCTGTGTTCATGTTTGCTCGGGCTGGCGTGTTGGAGCTTCCTGTCGCTTTGGATTTTACGAATTCGTATGTGGATGAATCCGCCTCGTTGTGTTGGAAGGAAATCTCTCGCAACATGGGATACTACTCAAACCTGTTCCATGACGAGCCTTTTTATCCCGAGTTCCAGCAGTGCATCCGCTCGTTGTTCGCGCACGTGATGAAACGCCTGGGCTGGGATGCTGATGCATCAACACAAAGGGATGCTGATGAGGGAGAATTCCGTAAGACGGTGATCTACCGCTTGGGTCTCGCTAATGACCAAAATGTGATCATGGAGGCGAAGAAGCGCTTCCACGCGTACATCGGTGGTGATTCATCGGCACTTTCGGGTGACTTGCGTGGCGCCGTCTTCGATATCGAGGTGACGAACGGAGACGCGTCGAACGCCAAGCTCTTACAGGAACTGCACAACAAGAGTGATTTCGCTGAGGAACGCGGTGACTGTCTTGGTGCCATGGGATCCGTGTCTGGCGCTGCTGCAAAGCTCCAGGTTTTGGAGTGGGCTGTGGAGAACACACGGTCTCAAGACATCCACTACCCGTTTGCTAATGTGGCCAGCGATAAGCTTGGCGCACAGGTCGCGTGGCAGTACATACAGGACAAGTGGGAAGTCTTGTCAAAGAAGTACTCCGCGATGACGTTGGGATTAATTGTGTGCGTCGTTGTCTCGAGATTCAAAAGCGAGGCCAGCGCAGTGGAAGTGGAGGCCTTTATGGTGGACAAAGACACTTCAGGTTACAAGCGTCGACTCGATGTGGCTCTTGAAGGAGTGCGTCTCAAGAGCGCCGCGTATGTCCGTGACCGTGAACCCCTGGCGAAGTGGCTGAAAGCGCGGGTCGTATAGTGAGAGGTGAGCATTACATGGATGTTCTTGCTAACATCAATTGCTGCAGTATGCAATCTTTGTCTTCCTAGTCTCGTTGCCTTGTACCTGCTGCTTCGAGTGCCTGGATAAGTGAGAGTAGAAGGTCGTTGGTTGGGGTGGGGATCCCATGCCGCTTTCCACCAGCCACGATGCGTCCAGTGATGGCGTCGATCTCCGTTCTGGTGAATGGAAAATCGCGTGAGGATCAAAGCAAATGCAATGTAAAGCGAGCTACGAACCTGGAGCCACGACGCAGATCAGCCAGCATGGAGCACACGTTGGTGCCAGTGTTCCGAGCCACTTCCAGAACCTCTTCGACGAGTTCCTGCACATGCAATGACACAAGCTGTTAGAATGGATACCAGAACTTCAATGCATGCAGCTATCGATTTCGTACGCTTTGGGAGCAGGACATAGGAATCTGCTCGCTTTTTGCCACTGCGAGAGCTTCCTGTACTACCAGATTCACACAGTGCCGACTGCCCTCACTTTTGACAACGCTCTGAAGAAAAGGTACCAAGTCACGAGTGTCAGCTTTCAGCATTAAATTGAGACTGCGACTTTCGAACCTTGTTCGGCGCATCAAGCAGCGACGCGAGCGGGTTGATCGCTGCATTCACAATCAGTTTGCGCCAGAGCATCGCCTGTATTTTACCAGCCTCCAGCACCTCGCAGTTTATTCCTACGCACAGCATTTCCAGTCATTTTACGAGAAACGGAGCATCAAGCTTGATCTTCATACCTGCAGCAAGGAAAACTTCCGCCAGCGTTTTGATCTTGCCATCCTGATCTCTTTGGTTTTCTTCAAGTCCAGCGAGTGGTGCGAGGTACGTCACCCCCGCGTCCAGCCCGCTCACCAGCACATTCCCGAAGCCTAATACGCGTCCTCCGACAAACGTCACTCCGTTCACAAACGTCCATCCATCCACACCACTCAATCCCTGCGGTACTTCTCCCAGTCCGTTTTGAAGCAGTACATACAGTGCATCATCTTTCAGCAAGGGTTTGTGCCTCTCGCGTAGCTCTCGAACCACCTCCGTGCTATCATACGCCTTCACAGCGACTAACAACACATCCAACTTCTCGTCATCTCCTCCTTTCTCAAGGGTGCGAACCCGAACGTTCGGTGCATCGACCGCAACCGCCACCTCGTCCGAAGTCACTTGAAATTCCAGCGTCTCCTTCTCCTCGTCTGAATGCAATGCGAATTGCGACTTCTCCTTCCAATCCCCAAACTGTTGAAATTTGATGAAAGCGTCCACGTGCAGCATTGGCAGCTCTTTCTTGGTCTTGGAACTCGTGGCCAACCGTCCAAGTCGAGTGAAAAGATGCTTCCGATAGCGCCCAACCCCAGCACACCCACGCGCAATTCACGAGAACCGTTCGCTGCAACTGTTTCAACTGCGTCTTGGGTGTGCAATACAGAGAACGAAGAGCGTCCTAAACCCTGATGCGCGCAGGAATTCAAAACCCGCGCTCCCCACATTTGACCAGCAAGATAAAGAAAGATTGGGCAAATATAGCAAACAAATTGTCTGGATTTTATCCTGAGTCCCAATGATGTCAGAATCCAAGACTAATGAAAGCCCCGTTGTATCCGATTGAATGTAAAAATCATGAAAGCGCCTAAACTACCTCTAATATACAACTAGGGCTACGCGATGGCTGAGATAGGAAATATACAGTATCTGTTTAGCATCTGATGCCCAATTAACTCAAATACTCCTGGAGTATAGCCAAAACAACTCTACGATACCCATTGACGTTCAAGTGAGCTCAGGGCGCATCTCCCGCGTCTGCTTCGCAGCCGCAGCATCTGTGCAGCATGCTTTGTTGCTATAAGGTCACTGCGGGGAGGTACTAAACACCGCAACCGCTCCAGCCGACTGTCAAGAATGGTGGTCGATCTTACGAGTGATGAAGATGGGTACAAGTGCTGGAGGGACGCGATGGTAATCAAGGGGGCTTCGATACCCGGAACGAGCAACCAAGACACGATCTAGGGAGACGAAGAGGCATAGGAATCAGGCTGTAGTCTGGGTGATTCGCTGCGGAATCTCCCGGTTGCGAATTTGACAAGACCTCAAATAAAGTAACACCTGAGCTAAACGACCACTTTACTCAAGGTGAGCTACACTACGGTGTTAAGACTAGTCTACGCGAGGCAGTCAGCGATTCGGCGGTGGTCGTCAATCACCGACGTTTGGGTGGCCACATGGGTCCACCGAGCGTTTCCGAGGCCGCTTATGCCGCTGGGATGCGCGCTACCTGAGCGAACGTTTCAGTCCTGACACCTGGTCGGGCCGTTAGACGATAGTCTGGGGAACTTGGGTACAACTACGACGATGACGACTACTTGGTGGGTCATACTGTGGCGTTCTGGGCTCGTCTACCTGAGACGACGCGAGCTACGCTACATGGGGCTACTGTCGGTCTGACGGAAACCAACCTGATCGACCAAGATTGGGAGACGGCGATTGCAGAGGCGGCTACCTGAGCCTGTGACCTGCACGACGGACGCTACTTGGGCGTCGTCGCCAAGAACATTGGGAAGAAAACAGAAGAAGCGCTACCTGTGCGTTTTCCAACGCTGTCACCTGGACAGTCGTTGACGGGGATCCGGTGCTGTCACCTGGACAGTACCGAAGTGCTACCTGAGCAATACCAACGCTGTCACCTGGACAGTCGTTGATGGGGATCCAGTACTGTCGCCCGGACGGTATTGAAGCGCTGCCTGAGCGATTTCCCGATGCTGTCACCTGGACAGTTGTCGAAGTTTTACCTGAGCAACCCGGACACTATCGCCTGGATGAGTGTCGGGCTGTCGCTACCTGAGCGAAGTTCTGGCCTACGGGCAATGAACGATATGAGAAGGGAACTAACCTGTTTTGTATTGATATATGAATAGAAGGAAGGAGCTAAGCATGCAAGCAGCGAACACCTCTCTCTGGGCCGTTGGTGCTGTCGTTGCACCTGCCGGTACAGGTGGTGGTGTCTGCGCAGGCGCCGCTGGTGGTGGTTGTTGCGCTCGGTTAGCCGCTGGTGGGGGTGGTGGTGATCGACGTCTCGCGGGTGATGGTGGACTTTGCTCCGTGCTCTCCTGCTGAGCGTCATCCGCGTCGGTGCCCAAGTCGACAGTGTCGTCATCACTGCGTTCGGGTTGATCATTCCCCGTTCGCGGTTGTTGGGTGACCGTTCCGACGGTGGATCCTCCACTGGTCATCACCGCGTTCACTACCTCCACTCGTCTGCTCCCTTGCTGCGCTCCTTGTTGCGCACCTTCGGCGTCCCTTCCAGCGGGTCCCTGCTGATTGGCTGGGGCGTTCTCCGTGTCCAGCTCCGCGTCTTCCGGTTGCTGCGCTTCTCCAGTCGACACGAGCACACTGTCCGTCGTCAGCTGCACTTGTCCTCCGCCTCCAGTGTACGAGGTCTACTACGAGATGGATTCGCACCTCGAAGGAGAGGCACTGCGCTGGTACGGGAACATCATGAGCACCATTACCGAGGAAACCGACAACAACTTGGGGCTCTTGCTCCGGGAGCGGTACGGTGAACAACGGTCTGATCCTGAGGTTGCTGGCAGCTTGAATGATAGGAAGCAGATGCGAGGCGAGCCACTAGTCGAATATGCCGCCGTACTTCGCTCCATCGTCGCTGACCTTCGAATCGGCGAGGAATGGCTGGTCGATGCGTTTCTCAACGGCTTGAGCAACCAGCCGTCAGCGACACACGTTCGGGGCAGGGAACCGCAAACACTAGACGAGGCTGTCAGGATGGCCACGAAGCAAGTGGGCAAGTTCGGGGACCACAGGGTCGGTCTTGAGGAAGCGATTGCTCAGCAGGATGCACGACGCAACGGCAGCGCGAGTGCGATCCTAGGAGCCACTTCAGCAATGAAAACGAGCGGGAAGAAAGAAACAGCGGCAGCCGGCGCCTCCGGAACTGCACCGTTGGGAATGGGGGACCAGGTCACTGCACAGAAGCCGCCACGCTACGACGTTGAGGGACGGCTGCTGAATCCATTGGGAGCAGTTACGCTGAGCAGCGGTATGGTATACTGTGGCTCAGGGTACACTACACCTCCGAGTTACGGGACTGCGCAGGGTTACACCATACCCCAGGGGTACACCTTAACCCGCTGGGAATGGGAACTGGCTCTTCCGTTTCGAATCCGAAAGTACAATCTGGTGGCGGTGCATCCAGCAACCCGCCTCAGAACCAACGGCAGTAAGCTCCACGAGGCGAGGGCGGAGGCCAGCGCACGGGCAAGATCAACCCAAGCGGAGGCAGGACAAGATGTAAATGAACCGTTGGGGATGCAAGGAGGAGGCTCGCGATACGGCCCACGACAGCCGCTGAAGACCCGCGAAGAGCGAATAGCAAACTACCAACGGTACATGAGCTCGAGGGGCCAGCAGAACGCGCCATTGGGTCGCCCGGGAGGAAGGCCGGTTACTACTCCGACAACACCGGCCACTTTGCGAGAGAGTGTCAGTTCAAGCAGGCGGACTTTGCGACGGACGGCGGAGCGCAAGGAGGTGATAATGGTGATGAATGCAGCAACCAGCCGCAGGGAAACGGGCAGCGAGCCTAGGGACCCCACCCGTACGACTCGCGAGACCACAACGGGGAAGAAAGCGGAGGAAGAGAGGAGGAAGCAAGAAGCGGCGAGCGTCGGAAACCCCGGCGACCGGCCGGCAGAAGGATTCGAAAACGAAGGAGGACGATGAGTGGAGCTTGCGGCAGAGGCCCAAGCGTCGAACAATACGAGAAACGAGCGGGTGAAGAGGCAGCGTCGAGGAAACTACGGAGAAGTTGGAACTGGGGATGGCGTGCGGAACATCGTCCACGTCGAAGGCAAACCCGAGGAGAAACCAACAACTACCGTAGAGACTGCGTTGGCCGAGGCAAACCCGACGGTAGAAGAACCAACGAGTCAACTCGAGAAGGCAGTACGGGTGCTGGAAACTGGGGATGGCGCGAATCGCTTCGTCAACAGGAAGCCGGACACCGAAGCAACAGTCGCGGACGTCATAGCGGAAGCGTACGGCGATCAAGGCAACGGTGGGGTAACCGCACTGAGCAACAGCGTGCACTTTGTGAGCAAGATGGAGTTCCCCGCGTCGCTGGATCCAGATGCCCTGAGACAGGCACCACCCGACCAGCCAACGTCGGATGGAGAAAAAGACACGGCGACAAGGGCAGCCCCAGAACCGAAGGATGACCAGCCGAAGCGTGGTCTGGCTGTTTACACCGGTCGTCTGCCGAAGCGTCAACGGGCGGCCACGCACGTACTGCGGATGGCCAGTCCGAGTCGAGCGGGTAAGGAGCTAACTCTCCCGGAAGTAGGTGAACAGGGCCGTCCAACTGCACTAATCGCTGACATACTTGCGGAGTCCAGACGCGGCAACCCAAGCCACGCCAAAGCGCTACGGAAGGAAGTGTTGGGCAGCGAAGCCAAGAAGCTGGAAGACGAGGAGAAGGAACGCCGTGCCACCCGTGCTGCTAAGCGAAAAGAGAGGACGCAACGGCGCCGAGCCAGACAGACACAGAACAATCCAAGTGATGACACCCGCGGGGCCACAGCGGATGAAATGAAGGACATCTCTTCGTCAAGAGCGTTGGAGCCAGGACAAGAAATCAGACGTACGAGATGCAACCCGGGTGACACACGAGCAACAATTCGAGATGCCCGAGCCCAGTACATCATTTACTGAAGCTCTCGAATGGAGTCTAAAAGTCTGTGACGCGTTGAAGGAGGTAGAAGACCGCCACGATGTGCTCGTGGACGGTTTCGGGAAGCTAGCAATAGCGGAAGCTACAAGACTGAAGCTACTAGCGGCCGGTAACGTCGTAGGTGAAAACGACACGCGGGAAGGTGTCGCGAAACAGTTACTGACGGCAGCGGCTGGACTCAGGACCATCGCGGCCGCCGACTGGCAGGATAAAGAAGATACGCCGTTGAGGGTGTCCCGAGCACGGCGGAGATACATGAAACTAGTGCGGAAGGGTCGAGCAAAAGCTCTGCAGAGAGTCCAACAAACAGCGTCACTACCCCAGTTTCCGGAAGGAACGTATATGGCCATGGAAGACATGCAGAAGCTTGGAACAAGACGCGCTCGACGCCTGACAGCTGATGAAGTAGAGGCTGTTGGGCTAGGGTTGCCACATGCCACCGACGCGTTGCGGAAGATCGCCCACCAGCGCAGGAAACAGCGGCACTACGAGTATCACAGTGGAAGTATATATGAACCAGCGGGACTGAAGAAGCTGGCCACGCATCAGCCATTCGTGAGGGTGGGAAAATGCCGAGCAGCGCATGCACCTGCCATCGATCTGCTGCCGACTGACATAGTGGAAGTAAAGGGTGAGATGAAGCCGGTCAAGATCGACACGGGCGCACAGTACAGCGTGGCTGGAACTAGCTGGACCCCCTATGGAACCAAGCTGGATGTGGAGACGCCGGTGGATTTCATGGAAGGTCGAAGCCCGATGGCTGGTGCCAGACACGTCGTCATCTTCTGACGGGGCACCAGGCGCCGACGGAGCCGCTGAACTCCTGGTCGACATAGTCGTAGCCCGATGGCTGGTGCCAGGCACGACGTCATCTGATGACGGGACGCCAGGTGCCGACGGAGCCGCTGTGCTCCTTGTCGACATGGTCGAAGAACGATGGCTGGTGCCAGGCACGATGTCATCTGCTGACGGGGCATCAGGCGCCGGTGGAGCCGCTGTGCTCCTGGTCGACATGGTCGTAGCCCGATGGCTGGTGCCAGGTACGGCTTCATCTGATCAAGGCAAGACAGAACGATCGAAAAACGCGGGAGGGCAAGCAAGGGCTAGGTGCAACTTATCGCTGTATAACGTGGAACCGTGGACAGGCCCTCCCCGTGGCTTCAACTGGACTGCGGGTGGTTGCTCTTGAGAGCCCCGTGGCGTGTGGTGACCCACTGCAGGACGGCAGGCGGCAAACGCTGTATGACATGAGCGTGGCGGGACGTAGGAAAGTAGCAGTCGGACGCTGCCTGGAAGCGAACGCACACCTGGGTGCCGTTGACTAGCGGGATCTGAGCCCGGGTGTCTGGCGGTATGACCGTCGTCTCGGGGCGATGGCCCCTGGTTTGTGAGCGACGCGTCTGAACCGCCCGGCGGTTTCGCGGCTGCTGCTCTCGGCGAGGCTGGCTGCCAGCACAGTCGAATACACTGCGCATCACGGCATCATTGAGGACGCGTGAGATGTAGACCTGGTGCTCTCGAGAGTCACTGCTGAGAATGCGAAGCGCCCTTGGGTTCAGGTCGCGACTGTGTTCGCCATTTAGCACGTCGTGGAAAAGTTCACCAAGCACGGCTTCGTATAGGTTGCACCACGCGTGTACGACCGGTGCCGGGGCCCGCTGGGGTACGTTATGAATGGCGTCACCGTGAATTGTCCGAAAGACCGCCGCAACGTCTGGGGGATACCAATCAGCTGCAGCCTCCTGAATGACATGGAGCACTCGTTGGAGCTGGTCCGCCTGGCGGATCTGGAAAGGTGGCCCGGGCTCGACACCTCCCCACTGTGTATCGTCATGGACGACTATACGCTATTGGTGGTACGCGCCAGGGTCCTCTGAGGACAAGAAGCGATCGAGTGGTCGACTGCTGAAGTCGATTGCATAAAGCATCTTGGTTGTCACCTTAATCACCCGGTAGCGATTGCGGAAACGTTCATGCTGGAACATGGAGCAGACTCGATCTTGGGGAGACATATTCAGGAAACGAAGGAAATCCTCATCCATACCTGGCGTGGACCGGGCAGGCCGGGGTCTGACCCGCGCGATGCTATGGACAGCAGCCTCGTTATCCGTCGGACGGAAGAGGCTTTTGCCTGTGGGTCGATGCCCCTGGGGCGAGCGACCACGGGAGCGAGAACGGCGGAATGAGTCACGGTTCCACGAGCGAGACTGGCGTTCCCTGGAACGCGAACGAGGGCGCAGCGGACGTGGGCTGCGGCCACGGGAACGAGATCGCAGCTGGCGCCGATCGCGGCTGCGTGAACGAGAACGCGTCTGACTTGGAGACCGGTGACGTGGGGACGAATCTCTACGCTGTCGTGAAGTAGAGTGTAGACGCAATGACCGAGATCTGGAACGGCCGCGCCGACCGAAGGCATCTTGCATCCCGTCGGTGATCAGGCCACCGTGGGGAGGATGATCGGGACGCCAGGCGTGTGACGCGGGTCGAGAAGGTTGGTCCTGGACCAAGTCCTGCGGAGGAAATTCGCGAGTTGGAACCTGGGCTGGCAAACCTGGTGCCTGGAACTGGGAGTGGGCCAATGTGGTCAAGTCCGAGACTTGTCGCAGGAGCATCTGCGTGGCGGCCTGCGTGGCCTCTGTCGCGGCCCGCTGTTGTTCCACTAGTACCGATAGCAGGGCAGTTGTGGGGTCCGAGATCTGCGGCGGTGCGGTGGTGCCAGGCACTGTTGCCGCCGGAGTTGATAAGACAGTGACGGGAGCGCCAGGCGCTGCTGCAGGCACAAGCTCGGCGGTATGCCGTAGCTGGCCATCGAAAATGTCCGAAGTGGTAAGCATCGTGTCTTCGCGTGTGAGAAGTGGGAGCACCGGCTCCACCTCCGTACAATCGTCGTTTTCAGGCGACAGCAACGCCGTGATGGTGCGGACATAGACGAGGGGATGGTCGCCGCCGTCTCGCCACGAGGCGTGATGTAAGCAACCGCGTGTTAATCCAGGTCCACAGTGGGCGGGCCACCCCCGCCAGGCAAGGGGAAAGCTGAGGCGAGTCTGGATCGAAGCTCTTGTGTATCTGATACACCTTCAAAGGACAGCTCGGACCAGGTCCGGTCGAAGTTGGGCGGCTCCACGGCCGCCGAGAGGCCCGCATAATAGCCAAGCATGAACTCCGTGCGCGAGACGTGGTGCGTGCGCACGTCGTCGAGCGGGACAGCAACCACCTGGCGGTGCTCGTCAGCGCATCGGTGAAGTGCTACCATGCAGGTGTAACCGGAGCCAGGCTCCAGAAACAGTTCGATGTCGTCAACCAGGGAGAGACTCGTAGAGCGTTGTACGTCAGCACTTGGCCGTAGACGAAGACGTCAGACGTCCGTCGGGTAAACTTGGTGTCGCATCGCGGTGTTGCTACATAGTACTCGGAGAGACGGACGAACCGGAAGACTGACAGCAGCGGGCGCTGCTCCAACTCGCTCGTGAGGTCGCGCGTCGGCATGGTCAGGCGCCAGTGCGGGATCCAGTAGTCCACGTCGACGTGCTCCTGGAGGTCGGACGTGAGGTCTTCACGACGCTGGCCATGGCGCATGATGATCAGCTTGGCCTGCCAGGCAGACCGGCGAACACCGTCGTCTTCAGCAATGAACGGGCCCGAGTCAGTCGGAGTCAACATCTTGGAGTAGCGACCCAGGGTCGCGTACACGGGGCCGGACCACTCGCCAGGGAGCTCGTCGGAGGCTTCGAGCCGCGCGGTCTTGCCTCGAAGCGCTGGGTCCATGGAGGCGCGCTTGGCCGGGTTCCGAGCAGGGGGAACGCTCTGAACGCGATCGAGGTAATTTCTTCATGCAGTCAGACTGCGTCTTCGTGGAGCTATGAGATCTGCTGTTTCTTGGGCACTGTGCTGGGGAGAGACAAACGGTGAATGGCCAGGATTCTCCGTTCTGTCTCGGTTCGGAAACCCACGATTCCGACGCGTGTCCACTCGTACTTAACCGACCATTTACTGAAATCTGGATACACCAAAAGCGGTCGTTCGGTCAGCTCTTTCTTGAGTCCTTCGAAAGCATTGTTCTGCGAGTCTCCCCATTTTCAGTTGGCTGCTTTTCTCAGTAGCTTAGTGAGCGGCGCCGCTTTCGTACAAAAATTCGCAATGAACCTTCGGTAAAACCCCACCAAGTGCACGAATCTCTTTACTGCTTTTTCGTCCTCAGGGGCAGGAAAATCCCTCACACTCCTGACCACGCTCTCCATAGGCCGAATACCCTCCCCATCCAGCTCGTGACCCAAACACTCGAGGCGCGTAGTGCCGAAGCTGCACTTAGATGCCTTCAGTGATAATCCCGCCTCAGACAGTCTATGCAGTACTGCTGCCAACTCCACCACATGCCGAGACACGTCTTCTTTGGTAAAAATAATGACATCGTCGAGGTATATCAGACAGCACTGCCAGGTCAGCCCCCGTAGAATTGCATCCATCATCCGTTGGAAAGTCCCTGGAGCATTGGCGAGACCGAAAGGCCTTCGCACGAAACGAAAGAGACCTTATCGAGTCACAAAGCCTGTCTTATCACGGTCCTAGCAGCCACAGGCACTTGCCAATAACCCGCGTGCATGTCTAAGCTCGAAAACCTCTGCGAACCATGCATTACCTCCAAGGTTTCGTTGATCCTGGGTAACGGGTAAATGTCCTTCTTGGTGATAGCGTTCAGGCGGTAGTCAATGCAGAACCTTACGCTCCCGTCCTTCTTCTTGACCAAGACGACGGGGAACACCATGCACCGTGGCCCTTCTCGATAACTCCACCACGCAGCATCGTCGTCACCTCACCGTCGATTACCTCTTGTTCCTTATGCGCGTGCCTCCGAGGTCGTGGGCTTCGTTTCCCGTGTGGATCTCGTGCTCGATGTCCAGCGTGGTGACCGGTGGGCACCCTTTGCGCGGCTCCAACATCTTGGGGTACTGCCGCAACAGTTGCAACATCAAGTCCTTGTCTTCTTCGAACATCTCACCAACGTTCAAGTCTCCTTCGTTGCTGAGGGGTCTGTACGAGCTCCTAGCACGGTAGCCAGCCAGTTCCGGACCTTGTCTCTGTCCAGTTCGCCCGTGACCTCGAAGACCTCCATCTCACCATCGCTCGGCATCCACGTCCATAGTGCTTCGCGCCTGGGCAGTTTCGTGGTCTTTCCCGCCAAGCTCAGCACTGGAACGCGAATGGCTCCATCTTGGACTTTTACTAACGTGAGTGCCAGCAGTAAGTGTCGCTCTCGCCGTGGTTTCGGCAAGAACAGCCCCTCCGTGCCTTCCGGAGCAGCGACCGCGAGTCGCACATTGTGCAGGGTCTGGGTGACTACTTTTGCCGACTTGACCAACCGCACTTTGGCCGGCCGCAACTGCGGTTGGGGAGCAGTTCCTATACCCATGAATGGCACCACAACTTTCACGTCATTCGCATACCACTTCATCTCTCTGGCCGTGAAATCGATCTTCACACCTCGCGCGTACATCCAATCTTCCCCGAGCAGGAAGTCCACAGCGTCGCGGCCACAATTAACGTGTCCACTCGCATGGGTTGTTGGTACTGCGTACGGAAGGAGAATATCCACACTCCCACCACTCTCACAACCACGCCACTGAAGCCCATGTCGACAACGAGCACAGCGACGACGTAAGTACACCGCTGCACCCCCGCGACGACAGTCCTGTTTTATCTGGAACTGCAACAGCATGGTTTTCCTGTAAAAGGTGAGGTTGCTGCCACAGCTACTAGAAAAACAAGACTGTCGCGATCTATGTTGGTTGGAATTTCCTTCTGGGAAATTTTCCAGGAAATATCCTTGCTCCTTGTCCAAGTCCATAGCAATCTGTGAGGGTTGGAATTGCCCTCTGGGGGTATTTCCTGGAATAGTCCATGCTGGGGAATTCCATGTCCGAGTCGATAGCACTACCAGCACAATCCTTTCATTTGGGGCTCTTCTTCTTAGGTGGCGTTTTACATTTGTGTCGCACACAGTTGTACACGGATGGGTGTCCTGGACCTGGTAGTCTCATCCGAAAACCCGCCCCGCTATGGTGGGAATATACAAGACCGGACCTTAACGAAATTAGCTATGATGAAAATCTTCAGCATAAACGTTTTTGACTTTATTTTTGTATTGTTGCCCTACCGTCGTACACGGAGTATACTAGGGTTACGCGAATGCTGATATAGGACATATACAAAACCTGTTTATCATCTGATGCTTAATTAACTCAAATATATCGAAATCAACTCTTCAATACCCGCCGGCGACCAAGTGAGTTCAGAGTGCATCTCCTGCGCCTGCTTCACGACTTTCCCAATCGCATAACTTGACGGCTACCGACAGTGCAGCAAAAGCCCAAGATAGCCAAGTAGATGCTACTCAAGGTCTTCCAGTGGACGACAATATCAGCGTGGTAGCTGCGGGCGAGATTGAAGAAAGAGCTTCAATCGACGTGTGCATGGAATCTGTTTATGAATGTCATGAAGAAGTCGGTGGAGAAGTCAGTGAAGATGTTCGTTAGAGAAGTCGCATAGTTACAAGTGGGCGCGCACAGAACCCTGAACAGAGCCACTATCCCGATGGATGGACCAACCAGCGATCTTGGAACCGACTGGATATTGTCGATACCCACTATTTGGGAGACTCCCAGACACCCAGAATGCAGTTAAGGAGGGCGAAGCGCCGAATCCATATAATGAAGGTGGTGCAGATGAGAACCAATCTGACGAAGATGGTGCAGATGAAAGCCATGATGCATCAACGGACATCGACGAGGAAAAGGAATATTCTGGAGAGTCGTTATGATTAACAGCATGGATGTCGATGACCAAGGTGATCCATCGGAAGGAAACTCGGTTGACACGGAGGACCTTGATCCGACAAAATACGCAATTGTTGCTGTCGATTCTGAAAATGGTTCCCAAGAAATTTATTGGGGCTCAAAGATCCTCGCTGGAAGCCGAACTAGAGCTTTGGATGTCCAGAGAGTCAAACAACAACGCTATCTCCCTGGGCAGCCACGGCGCATGAACCTCTGATCGGAGGCGGAACACCACCGACCTCAGCGACTTGAGGAGTCCCAACAACTGCCGATGAGTTTCAGACGGAGGTATTCCGATGGCCAACCATGCGAGTAGAAATGGCACGTGAGATATCTCAAGATTCCCGGACTTACGGTGAGGCAAAGCGCTCACACAGAGCACCCAGTGGAGCGAGGTATGGAGAAAGATGTTCGTGCTATGTTTGAAAAAGGCTGGTTGGTGACACTGAGATGTCAAGTACTGCATACCACGTGGAGGTACTGATGATAACGGGTATGTCCTGCGTTGGCGATCTCGTTTAGGTGATCGCGGTGATTCTTAGCTGTCTGGAATCGACTGTGACAGTACCTTCTCACCTGTAGCTCGGATAATGACTTTTCGAATGGTTGTGGCGATGCTTCAAAGTTGAGGATGACACAGTGAGACACCAAATACGGCGTATTTGAACACTAGATTAACGATCAAGCAGGACGTTCGTAGAATTCCTGGCTTCCCGTGCCCGCCTGACAAAGTTTATCGCCTGTACGGCCGTCATCGATCTGGTGCTGAATGGTACGAAGAAAATGGCAAGTGGCTGAAGTCACTAGGCTTCGACAGAGACTGAGCCTGGTCTCAACGTGTACTGCAGTCAGCGAGGTTTTACATTGATTCCACTCTATGTCAACGACGTTGTGCTAGCCACAAACTCCGTTGAGCTCAAGAATTCGATGTGTGCTGCAATAGATGAAACGTACGGCCTTAAGGATGATGGATTATTGCACTGCTTACTTGGTGTGCAAGTGGAGCAAAGTGAGAAAGGCATCCTGATCCACCAGGCATAGTAATACAACGAGGTATTGAAACGCTTTGAGTTTGGCAGGCCCTTAGCAGCGCTACCCCAATGGAGACAAATGCAAAATCAGCAAAATGATCGAACAAAGTGGTGCAGAAATTCCTTCGTTCGATTACCGGCGCTATTGGTGCTCTGATGTACTTGCCTCAAGTAGCCGTTGCTATTTTGGTTGGTTATCCCAGTCGCTTTGTGAACAATCCCACCCAGAAGCATTGTGGAGCTGCTACGATACCTAGTTGGATCTCGCTTTTCTTCGAAGAAGTCTCCCGCGTGGGGCCGAGACTGCGAAAGGGGGTATTCCTGTGCGCCAAGCACGGAAACAGCGCCGTGTTTGGCGATTGCCACCAAGATCAACAACTACGCTACAGCACGTGGAGCCTGGTGGCCTCCACGTGTATCCAGGATTACACACCAATGCGGAAGGACATGGCGGACTCTTCGCGCTCAAGAAGCGCACATCGCCCAAGAGCACGGGGAATGGCAACCGTCAAAGTGCTCACGACTAGCAACTACCAATGTGCGCGGACATGGTGAACCCTCGCGCTCCCGAAGAACAAGCATCAAAGCCTCAAAGGCCTGGCAGACCCTTCGTGCTCAAAAGATCGCATCGCCGAAAGCGCCCAAGGACCCTGATCCCCGGAGCGCTCAAGTATTTCCGACACATAGCGCAGGAGGAGCTTCAATCCCCACCCACCCCCAGAAAGCGAATTCGCTAACGCTGGAAAAAGTCCAGCAACACATAGACGACCAGCATACCGGAACATCTTCTTAGGCTTCTATAGGACATTAATAACTCAAATCGAAGGCCACATTAACAACAAATAGCTAGTTGGATTTACTTGTCTGGGCATCGTGTACACGGCAGACGGATCGAAACCTGACTGCATCATTATTAGTGACCACCGTGATGCTGACTGCGAAAATGACGAACGAGCGTAACTGAATACGTCTTGACTATTGCAGGTGGTGCCGTCGCCTGGGCTGCAACACACCATACGATAACCGCGCAATCAACGGCGGATGCTGAATATGTCGCCGCCTTTGAAGCAACGATGGAAGGTAAAGGGATTGTGAATATGCTGGATGAAGTTTTGCCACGCGTGATGGTCAATTCTGCCTTGACAATGAGTGTCGATGTAGCGCTGCAATTGCGTTGACAAAAGCTTCAACGTACAGAAGCAAGACGCGACACATTGAGCTAAAATAGCACTTCGTGATAAATCAAGTCGTAAAGGGTCTGGTCGATATAACCAAGGTCGCCAGTGAGAACAACCCCGCCGATATGCTGACCAATCCGCTACAGAAGGAATCTTGACCAAGTTTCTCGAGACGACCGGCATGTCAACGGAGTTGCCAGCATCCAACAGTTGGAGTTCCGACTTTCGTTCGGCGAAGGGCTTGTTGCGATATGTGTCCGGTTTGCAGCTTCAATCTGGAGCAATAACGCACCGCAGCCTCCCAGAGAGAGAGACACGGCTCAAGAGAACAAGGACGAACTGCTGTGAACCGCTCGCTTTGTCTGTTGCAGGAGCTCTAGTCTCGAATTTGGTGCATAGGTATCATGACTCGAGAGAAGTGCAGACTGAAAGCTAAGAAATAGGACACTTCTTTTCTTTATTAGATGTCGTTCTCGACGTGGTTAGCTGCCAATGCCAAGTTGACGCCAAATAAAATAAAGTCGCGCGGGCATGAATAAGCTCTGAAATTTAGGTAGGGTTAAGAGGTAGATATCTTGTGGCGGCAGTGAATTGGAAACGGACGAGCAAGCACGAGGGGCAAAGCCATACCCAGGATGTCCACATCGCGACAATCACGGATGAAAAATACGCGTTTAACCGAATTATTTACGTGGGCACAGCAATTCATTTTTGAATTATTTATGACACCAGCAGTGCTTGTCCACCGGGTTGGCTATTGTTGTTCAAGTGCCTCTCATCGTTGCCTCTTCAGTGTTCGATGAAATGTTCTTCTCGGCAGCGAAACTACAACTTGCAAACTTGCGCACGGAGCTGCGAGCCGAGACAATCTTTCAACAAATGATAGTGATGATCCTCAAAGACGGATGTAATGATAATACACCAAATACACGGAATGACAGATCCTCGTCTTTGCCTGTTAGAATATTTCGTAAAATATTGCATTTAACCCAAACCTGGCGACAATCAACGGCACCCGGCCATTCATAACCAAGCAAGGTCAAGCAAGGAAGACCATAGATGATCAATTGCGTCCGAGGAAACAACTGTCTCTACCCTGCCCCATCCAGACCCATTCAGCTAACCAAGCTGAGCAACTTCCAGTCGGAAGTAGTGCAGCAGGTACAGCAGTTGTTGTGAACAACCCACCGGAGATACAACGCCGTAAAAACTCGGACCAGCGAGATGCTGTAGCAGATCAGCATAGAGTATGCAATGGCTGATAGATTGTGCTAAATATTACGTGCGCGTTTGTCGGCCCCGTTTGTTGCCCCCACATTTTCAGCTGGCGGGCCAAAGCTGTCAATCGAGAAAGGTAGTTTCTGGATCTAATCGTGACTTGGGTTAACGAGCTCTACTTCGGAATGATGCTCTGACCGACGCGAATCCGGAGTGTAGTTTCTGGAGTGTACCGCCTGGAGTATTTTTTTAAAGGGAAATCCGCTTTGGGGTCCTTGTTTTATAAATAATTCGGTTTGGGGTCCCTTGGATTTAATCCGCCCCATACCGTAAAAATTCCCACTGGGTCTAACCAACTCCAACCAGTACCGGTATAAAACAAAAATCATTTTTGTGACATTTAGGTTTCCTTTAGTGACATACGCGCAAACGCGTGGTGTGCAGCCATTCATCTATCGGAGCCGCCGCCCCCAGCCAAGCAGAAACTCCGCGTGAAGCCTGTGCGCCTCCAGCGCTGTCAAGATACGACGTCCGATCACCTCTCCCCGTACGTCCACCCATCTCACTGTCTCCGTACCCCTACTTGCTTCCTCTAACGCGTGTTGACTGGGGTGCTTGTGGTGCAGAGGCGATTATATGGCTCAGGCTCGCTGTATGACGTCTTGTGTTATACTTCTTGGACCTGTGTTATGATGTGCGCGTCGTGGAGTGGCTGTGCATGTGTGTTTATCGTGATGGTGTCTCTGGGTGAAGGAGCGGCTTTTGCAGGGACTGGTTTGACTCCGGTCGTCATCTTTCAATTAATACGTGTTTTATTATGGTGCAGTACTGTGTATATAGGCTATTGCTTCGGATGCAGGCGGACAAAGGCTGGGAGTGCAGCAGCAGGAATCGGATCAATTATGCTTCCGTTGTCGACACGCACGTGGAATTGTGCGATATGCGCATCAAAGTTTGCCAGCCTTGTGGAGCTTGCGAAGGGCTTTCAATGCAGTACCAGCTACAAGCGCTGAATACCCATTTGTCTTCAAGAAGGTCAGCGTGTTCTCTTGCGCCTGCTCACCAAGGTTCAGCACCTGGACGCTTCGTCAAGCGCAAATCCCATGGGTAAGAAGAGCATCATGAATCCTACAGCGTGCCTAAACTCGTACAGCGTTGTTTTTTTACGGAGCGCGACGCATACACACGCGGCTCAGCTGTAAACCACTGGTACCAGGTTGCTGAGAGCGACTGCGATCTCTTCCTCTTGGGGCGTACGGTGCGTTCATTCTGCTGGTTTGTTGTCGCGGTTGCTGCTGTGACTGTGTCAGGTGGCTCGCTTGGTGTTGGTTCATCTAATGGTCTATGCAAGTGTGCCTCAACAGCTAACAGTCTATCTTCCAGTCGCTTGTTTTGTAGGATCAGCACTTCGATCTGAATAGATTGGCGCTTCACGAGATCAAGCACTTCAGTCGACACGCTGTTTCGTTCATGGGGGATGGGATGGGGTGGAAAGCAAGCCGAATGATGGCGCTCCACGCTAGCACCTCTGCTTCCCCGACCGCGCGTGCTGACATGGCCTCTCTCATTTTGACGACTAGAGCGCTATCCACGGACAGCAGCAGCGCGTCGGGGTAGTGCATGATCAGCGTTGCGGCCAAGCACTCTGCGACAGCTTCATCTAGGTTGAATGATGTGTCGGCAAACGCCATTGTGTTGACAAAGTGCAGCTCTTGCAGCTTGCGTGCGCGGTCACGAAGTGGTTATTCGAGAGCGTGCAGAGATGGAAGCCGGGCACCTTCCTTGGGGTTTCACCCGCTCAAGAGACGCGAAACTTTCTGGTCAGCCTGCGTCGAGTCCAGCATATACCCGAAGGCTTTGTTGACGCGGTCCAGGTGCCAGCCGCCTCGCTCAATGATCCAGTTCTCGGCCACGCTACCGTCGTTGGCGTGCATCACCGCACCTCGGCGGAAGGCGTGTGAGGTAAGTTCGGGTGTGAGCCGTATTTGCCTTTCTAGTGCTGCTTTCTTGATCTCCACTAACAACCGATTCACGTACGCTTGTGCACCAGGTACATATCGCTTGACTGCAGACTGCTGGTCACTTTCCGATGGCTCCAGGTTGTCGTCAGCTTCGAGCAGCTCTACGAGTCTCAACTCCTCAACATCACTCGCGCAAGAAGTGCTGCGCTTCGTGCTGATGATTTGAGGATAGAAGCGCTTGTTTGGAGCCGCTTGCATTACGAGAGCAGCAGCTAGCGTAAAGAGTTGACAGGTTAAAAGGTCCGTTGGGTCCTTACACAAGGAGACCCCTGAAGTAATGCTGTCTTCACTCGCTTGAAACGGAGGAATAATACCCCACCTAATTGAACAGCAAGAACTTAGTATATCACATAGCAAAAACATTGATAAGACTTACCAGGCAGTATTGAGAGCTGTTGTTTCATGAGCTGCTCTGCGTCTGAGCTACGGCCGTATAGGTACCACATCATCACAACCACAGAGGCATCTAGATAGATGCTGTCCGCAGCCGCAGATGTGTAGAGTAATTGAACGATGCTGTGCAAATCTTGCTTGGAGCACGGGGGTGCTTTCTTTCGAAGCTACCGTCCTCGCGATTGTTGCAGAACTTACCAAGCCTAGAAAGCACCTTTTGCAGCTGTGGCTTTACTATGAACCCCTGTTGCGGATACGTGTCCCGCAGCCAGTTCCTGACGTTGCCACAATAGGCGAGACACGTATTCGTCGAGCGAGCCTTGTCCGTCGATCTAGCAAGAGAATACGAATACTTGCCTACATAACTCTAAGTACCTTACCTGTCGCGGCACCGCGAATTAGCTCGTGAGCTTTATCAAGTGTCATGTCCTCGACTTGAAGAAAAACAGTAAATGAGTTAATCGCTGTCACTCTCGCCTTCTTGCTGTTAGGGCCAACGACGCGATCGACATGATTCAGCCCAGCTGGTTCTTATCTAACTTTGAATGTACAAGTACCGTCACCTTGGTTGGAAACCTCGCGATATTTTAAGAATATGCATTAGTATGAGGTTTGTATTGAATAATACATATTCTCAAAATATTCCAACTAAATATGTTGGATTGATTGGAACTTTCCTAATTTTCCCAAGCCTCAGTGATTGGACAAAAATACGCTAATGATCCGCTCTCATTGGTGGATCCACCAGATAGAGAATCACACAGATTAACCTCGGTTGGAATACCATGGATATTATGCCATACCTACCGTGTTTTAAAAATATTGCAAAAACCTTGTTTACTGGCATTTGTTGAGCCACAACCTCACGTGGCACCAGGCCACGGCTAAAGCGCTGAATAAAGCGATGGCGCAGCAAACGTTGAGATAAAGAACCATTTACCTAATCAGAGAGCACCAAGCAACATTCATGTAATTTGAGTGCATTGTGGAAAACTAATGGAGTAGCAAATATAGATAATTCGGTTTCAGTTTTTTCAAAACACGGTAGGTTTTAATCTTACAGTGATATAGGAATTCAAGGGACTCGAAACCAAATTATTTTCAATTCCAGGACCCCAAAGTGGATTCCCCAAATTTTTAATTCACGGTGATATTTACGAACTTTGAAAGGTTCTCAGAACTCAAAACACGTCACGCGTTTGTCACGACGGAGATCACGTTCCTCCTCGCCGCTATACCAGCTCTTACCCACCGCTCCGTCTTTGATTCGCCTTTGCGATTAAAGAGACCACCGTCGCCAAGCATCTCTTCCAGAACCAGGCAGTCCTGCTTCATCGTGTAAGACACTCGAAGCTTGGTTGTTCCAGATTACGATTCCAGCTCGACGTCCACGCAGCTGACTTCCTCGGACCTGTCCTCTCCCTCCGACGTACCCAAAATCAACTCGTCCCCGATAACTGTCGGCTGTTTGGCTTTAGCTGGTGCACGAGCGTTCGGCGTCTTAGTAGTGGAAGACGAGATTTGGTCCCTGACAGAAGCAGGCCTGCCTTCACGGGAGGGGGGCGGTTGTGCCTAACACCAACACCTCTACAGACAGCTTCATTACGGCAGATACAAGCTCAGGTACACGATGCTCCTGTGGCACATTGCCAGCGCGCAAGCGGAAGGGGCATTTGGAGCGATCAGGCTGAGTCGTCGAGTCTTCCATCTTGCTGGGACGGAAAGGAAACGAAACACCAGTGTACCCACGGTTTCAACTTGCTGTTTGGTATACAATTCTGAAGGTTTGTTGCCGCTTGCTCCTTCGAGCAACAAGCACCCTCGGCACCTCCACGGAGGATGCCGTTTGGAGCAAAGGGTTACCTTTACAGTAGAAATTGCGTTAAGTGCGATTTTAGCTCCATAACCTTCAAATAGTTCCAGGAAGTACGGTTCTATAATGTCATCATCAAGCTTTGTACCATAACATTTTTTTGGTGACCAGTGTTTCACAGCCAAACACAGATTACGGTGTGCGAAGTTAGTACGACTCGTAGATGAACAATCTATATTCAGTTGCATTGGCAAAGTAGACTGAGTTGTACTTGTGTCCACGCCGGCCAGATCTGACAAGGCCTCTTAGCTTCGAAACTGCTTTCGCATCACGACCCGAGCTCGTGTCGAACATCCGATACCGCATAAACGTAGGAAGATTTGAGGCGTACTGGTCCTATCGGAGTGCCATCGATTGCCTCACGCCCGAGAGCCGCCACAGGTACTAGCCTGCCGGTGCTTGGCCGGCGGATTCTAAAGTCCATTCGCGGGTAGAAGCTCCAAGCCCTGTGTAATAAGTACACTTGCGACCCTCGTGCATTTCTCTCGTCCCGGATGTCAACCTCGTCCCTGACCCGACTTTGGTAAGCAACCGCGGCGTAGTGCATGCCAATTGACCGCATACTCATCTGCACCACAACACAAGCGCGCAGCGGTCCGAGTCGTCAAACTAGAACATTGAAGACAATCGCCGAGCAGTGGGGGTCGTTGGTTTAACCAAATGGTGCCCCGCACTACCGTCGTATTTCCCTCGTCTAGTTCCTCAAACTTGCGCCGCCCCCGTCATGCAGTAGCTTCAAATAAGCAGAGTACATTTCACGATCCCCAGCTTATTGGTCAGTTCCGACTTGCAAAACAGCTGCGTCTATCTGCGTTTTTCACGTTACTCGAATCACTTTCACCCTCTCGCAACACGCACGACTTTCATAGGCCAAACCTATCGCACGCTTTTCATAGGCCAAAATCAAACTTATACGAGGGGGCGACAACAGAAGCAACATCCATTAAATATATATGTTCCCACGGGTATAAATTTCTGCGGATGGACGACTTTTAGAACTTCATTTCAGTATCTCTCTCTTTACCGCATCCATTTTACGGTACAAACTTACCGTGTGGATAGTCGCACGCTCACTGCGATTGTATCTTAACTCTGAACATAAATTGCATAGATTAAAAAGAATAAAGTAAGCTGCGTAGTGCGATTGAGGGGTCAACACTTGTGTCACGTTCGCTTTCTTTTGAGCGCCGTCCGCTGACGACTAATCATTTCGTTTGTTGGTGCCTTCGTCTTCTCCTCTGGCTCGCTTTCATACGACTCGTCATCGTCCAGAATCTTACGAAGCCTGCTCAGCCTACTCGTTTTGCTTGTCGGAGAAATAGTACAGTCTTGTTGCATTTCTTTATCCTCAGTTTCGTTCTCACAACTGCCAGACAGCTTGACTGCCATTTTCTTCATCCGATTTATCCCGGGCGTTGCCATGTTCTTCGATGTTGCCGTCTTGTTCCACTTCCTCACTACAACGCGTGGATGAGTTGACTTCTTGCACGGCGGCTTGGTCTTCATCTCCGGCTGTTTGCCCAGCTTCTCTTTTGGAGACATCGTGCGACCTCGCGGCATTTTTTATCTCTAAATCGTGGCCACAACTGTACGTTTGTGGCCACCGTCGTCTTACCCTTGCGGCGCCTTGACTGTTCGATTCTGTCGTCGGAGTATTTCCCCATGAGCCCTACACCCTTGACCGTTTTTGCTTGTGTCAGGTAGAATTCTCAGAAGCAGATTCATGTCAACTTGTCCAGCTTCCAATTGCGTAACTTTCTGAAACTGATGGTACAGCTCGGGCAGCGTTCGATCGGTTGTCTCTGTAGCGCTGGCCGAGGTCGGGGACTCACTGATCGCTTGCTCTTGTTCGTCACGTCCGACGAAACGTGGGGAGTCGGGCCCTTCCCATTGAGACCGTGTCGCTTCTTGAATCAGACGACCCAGCCTATAGGCACTGGAGTCATAAAATAGTGGCTCGCGATGATTTCGTTCGCTTCTTGGCACAGGGCGGCTGGCAACATATGTGAGTGCAAACGTCTTCAAATCCATGCGTCGCTTCGTCGCATACCCAGCTATGGTATCCAGCAGCTGTTCCTCCATGTCAGGGTAGCGTGGCCGCTGCACGCGCTTAGCGTCAGGGTTGCTACACACCTCATCTTACTGTCGAGACAGGATGTCGCTCATTGTCGATGACCTGATCTTGACACTGAAGCGGTATTGTGCTTAATGAGGACGATATCGGAATTGGAAAATGACGACGGCAGCAATGCTGGGCTCAAATTTGAAAATGGCGGTGATATTCCAGAAGATATCTTGCGCAGAATAGGGAGCCACATCCAGCGGTTATCAGGACAAGGCGGTGCCATTCGCCAAGTGCAACCATACGATATTTTGCGCAAAACTGAGAGCAGCACCCAGCAGTTTTTGAGAAAAGGTGATGAAATTCCACAAGAGTAACCTGCTTACATTATGCTCACGATTGAGAGCCGCATCTAGAGGTTTACAAGACGCGGGATGCCCGCCGTGCCCATGACGGTCAAATGGACGTGGACACACCTCTGTAACGTTTTAATAAACGTAGTTCTTCTAGTGCTGAACAAAACAATGACGACGACTATGGTATCGGGTTTGGATTTTGACTATGGAGTGGACGGATGCGGAATATGGTGGGGTTTGTGACAATAGCTCTGGAGGGACGAACGTGGAGGAGCAAAAAGCGCGGGCGTCACCATCACTGAATCCTACGTCGAATATAAAAGTGCCGATGAACAAGACAAATACAGTGGCGCAACATAGAGCTGCGTGTCTCTTTCTTTGGGCCCCTACGAACAGGACAACGACAGTGATGTTTCATCGAGCGAGGTTTCGTGTTCACCGCGTGATGATGTAAAAACTGAAGTTGAAGAACTATCAATGGAAACATACGCCTTAAATCACTAAACACGGTATGATAAAAATAACTTCAGCTTATAAGGTAGAATGAGGAACTGCAAATTTCGAGAGGAAGGAAAAGAGGTGCGGCTCGAGTACATCGTCGCCAATTTTCCTAGCGCGGCGTTCCAAGGTAAGACAATGACGACCAAGCCTGATCAATGGGCGCGGAATGCGTTTAGTGATCTGATGACTAGAGTGAACTGGATCTCAAACGGCGTGCAGTTCAAAAGGAACCGCGCGGAAAACACAGTGATGACTGAGTTCGTCGTCGACAGCAGTGATCACCCTCGAGATGCTCGGGCGGCCTACGAAGTGGCTGCACAAGCAACGTGAGAGAACCATGGCGTTCTGTGCTGAATGTGGGCCAAATATGTGACATAATGGAGGACATCGAGCGAGACGTGGTGGCGGGACAATGTCGTCGTTTGAGGCAGGGGTTTGAGTAAGGGAGTGAGCAGATTGAAATACTTTCGGATCAAGACGGTGGAGCTTCAAAAGTTCAGCTGAAGAGAGAGAAAACGTGAATACGATAGGGCGTATCCACTGCGGAAGCGCGATAAAGCTGAGGCGAATCAGACTAAGCAAAGCACAAAAGCTAAGTCGACGTTGGCTTCTTATGCATCGAAACCATGACTATATGATTATTTGCGCGGGCGTTAGCGTCGAAACGAATGTCATCAAGTGCAACATTATTATTTAGGTCAATCAGTTTGACTCTTAGTGAATAATGCATTTGGATGCCTGCCATAACTATCAACAAATATTTTAGTGACTCTTCGTTTTATCAACTTTTTATCGGGCTTTTATCAATTCCGGCTCGAATTAAAAATCGGCCTATTAAAAGTACTTCCGAAACCTTGATAAAGTGTTTGATCTGATCGGTTGGGATTGTCTCAGTCATTTCAAGTGTTTATGATGGATCAAACCGTGACTTATGCTATTTGCACAAATTTGAAGTTATTGTCTATATCTAAAGATTGCTAGAGGCGCGACGGCCCCTAGCTTGCAACTTCAACCGTGATGAGTCGACAAGATTTCGCAGATTCTCCCCCTCCCCCCTTTCCGCCCCCACCGTCCGTTCCTCGCGTCGCGGCGACCAGACGCCATGGACCAAGATTCGAAGCGCATTCTGACCGTGGACGCTATGTCGCGCGCGAGATCCCGAGCCGCGAAGACTCTCAGAGACTTGCGGCGGCGGCTTCAAGAAGAGCTTATGCGCGTCGAACACGCGCACATAGTCCGCATTCGTCATTACATTGGCGTGGGCTGTATTCCAAAGCCCGAGTTGTCGACATGGATGTATGTTTGGCAGTTCGGCTCTGATAAAAATTCCTGAAGATAACGAGGCTCTGTCGGTGAGATGCTTGTATTGATGGTTATTAGTGTTTTAAGCTGACATTTCTATCTAATGCCGTCTTTGTATGAACCAGGGTAAGTTTCACCACGTTGTTAAATCGTTTCTCGCTGTACTGTGATATTCCTGGGTGGAATCCGTTTGGAGGGCGGCCCCGAAGCTCAATTTTCATCACCAAGTTATTGGACTCTTGCTGTCGATTTATGTAGGGTCGATGGGACAGAACGATTTGAGCCAGGAGTTCGGGCTGCCCCATTCGACCCTCAGTCGCGTTCTGTCTTTCGGGATTATTCGCCTGCCAGGATTGTCTGGCGTTCGCTCGCGCATCAGAAGGCGTTGTCTCGCCTCACAGCCCTGCGCCAACCACTACTACGTTTATTTGGGGCTTCATAGACGAAAAAAACTTCCGTGAACGTTGCATTTTGGGAGGTGGTGCAAATGTCTTTATTTCATTAACGGAATGTGTTGTATTTGAACTTGTCTAATGCGTATGTGTAGGTCCAAGACCCGTCTAGTGTAGACATACAGAACACCCACTACAACGGGTGGCTACACGACGTCTTCGTGACGGGGACCCTGTGTTTTGGAGCCAATGGGCTAATTGTGTGGTGCAAGCACAATTGCCCCGGCTCTGGAACGACAGCGACACAAGCTTTGCCATCAGAGAGACCCTCACGGACTCCAGGCTCAATCCTGACCCGCGCTATGGAGTCGTCGCGGACAATGCGTTCCCTTGCGGGGATGACATGGTGGGGCGAATACTCACGCCTCTCAACAACGGTGATTTGTCCAGGCTTGTGCCCTCAGTTGGGGCCGTCGCGAGCAAAAACATCACGTGCTAATACCTACGTGCGCCAAGCCGCGGAGTGGGGCATGTGATCAATCGACAAAGTGTACCATCGCCTCTGGCACCCACTCCCCTTCGACATCGAGAGAAGGAATTTGCATCTAGAAAACATTTTTAGGCTGGCGAACTATCGAGTTAGAACAGTAGAAATCAGCCACATCCGTACGACCTGGAAGTATTGTAGAGAGACCAACAAATAAACCCGAGCTTTCATTGATATGTAACGTCACTTCGCTCTGTTTTCTTGCTCCGCTCCTACTTCTTCTGCATGTTGGCCAGCATCAACATCATCTGCTCGTGGCGTTGTCTGGCCTCAGCTCGGTCCAACACCCAGTCTTTCTTCGTAGCGACACTTGTTTTTGGCACGCTCCAGCTCTCTCTGTGCCTCTCTGGCTGCAGTTATCTCCTGCAGGTATCGTTCCGCGGCAGCGCGAGCGTTGTCCGCACGAGCCTGTTCCCTCTCTCCATGCGCTCTCTCTTTCGGCTTCTAGCCGCTCTTCACGCTCCCCACGACGTCGTTTCTCCTCTTGTTCTGCTCTGCGGTCGCTCTCTTTCTGGAAGAGCAGCAACATCCCCACGATGTCATCGCCCGCCCTCGCCTGCTTGGCCTCAGCTTCCGCTATCTCTTATGGATCTCGTCCAAGCGTTGATTGGTTTTCACCCTGCGGATCTTCGAGAACGTCACGTTGGCTGGAGACCCGTCACTCCACACGCCTTCAGGCGCAGTTCTTTTCCCGTGTCCGTTCAGTATTCCTGTGGTAATAGTGTCGAAGTTTTCGCGGAAGACCCGCAGGTCTTGTCCGCCCAGCCTGTTTCTCGCAACGCTCATGATCCTGTTGGCTTCGCTGGAAGTGAGAAGCTCCCCCAAACGCGCGATTTTCGCGCCCGTTTTCGAATTGCGACCACTCAGGATCTTTCTCTTCAACCTTTCTACATCGGGGTAACGTTGCTAACATATTAAAACCAAGTCAATTTTTTTATCAGGTTGCCCAATAAGGGGCTGATAATCGCGGCATCCAATTTGGTGCTTAATTGGATGCCTTCCGTAACCTCTTCAAAACGTCTTTATGGGTTCCATTAAAGTTTATAAAAGCAATCATTGAAGCCCCATAAAATCTGTCATCAAAATAATTATTTTCGTGAGACCAAAATGTGGTCTCATCCATTTTTTATAAAACCCGTTTTATCATGGCTTTATCGCACCCCTATCTTCCAACTGATTAAAAAAACATCTTGAACTGATTATTGGTCGAGACATCCCCCCTATCCAGCCTCAGTTTTTCGAAATTGAAGCTGTGCTATCTTCAAAGGCTGTTTGCGCGGAAACGTGACCCCCCTTCAAGACTTTATTTCTGAATCGGCGCTGTTGTGACGAATTGGTGCGTCGCCGTATGGTTCTGTGTCTGGGCTGCGCTGTTTACTCACTCCGATCGTCTCTCATGCCGTGTGTTGTGGGTGTCTTGCAGTGCATCTTCTTGTACAAGATCGTCTGACCGTCCAGTATCTACGATGTTGTCTGCGTGGACGTCTCCGCGATTGTACGTGGCTGCGAGGAGTTGTGTTCGCTGTATATGCATCTAACCTTGTGTGTGCGGTGTTCTGTACAGCCCGACGGATACCGTGCGTGCCAAGCGGGCCTTGTTCGACGTCCTGTCGAGCAAGGAGTGTCGAGCAGCCAAGCCAGCGTCGCCGAAGAGGGCGAAGAGCCCCATTTCGTATTCATCCGCCGTGTCAGCCTTCCGGTCGCAGCTTCACCCACCTCCTCGTCGTTGAGGGGCTACCATTTAAGTAGACTAGCTGGCGGACTTCGCGCTGGCAACCCCAGTCCAATGCAGCTAAACCCCGAGCGCCATGTCCAGCCAGCGCATTGTGACAGAACCGCCTTCTCCACTCTCGTAGCAGTATTCATGCGCGACAACTGTTCCGGCGTGGTCGCAGTCGTCCCAGCCATCCACGATTGCTCCGTGGTCTCGTCGCGCGCTCTCTTCCCCGGCTACACAAGATCCTCCGAGTTCACCGCCGTCTGGTGGTGGGTCAGAACACGTACCTGGATGCGTGGCAACCGTATCGGCCGCAGTTCTTCCTAAGGGCCCTCGTGTTTGGGATGTGGAGGAGTGGCTCTCCTCGTGCTTCGAGGCGTCAGACGGTTATGATGCCGACGCAATTGCTGAACTGGCTGACGTTGTACGCGAACCTACTGCAGCCACTACCACGTGACTTCGCGGGGATTTACGTTGGAGCGCGATCCGGTCCGGGACGATTGCGTAGCCATCCCGTGGCCTAACGACATCGAGTTCCTGACGTTCCTGGTGAATCCGCGATCGTTGGTGTTTGCGCGCGTTCCCATTGGGGTGCGCAGTGGGGTCGGGTGCGGGTGTAATCGTCGGTTCACCGCCCTATCCTGCTCGAATGCGAAGGCGGGGCGCTTTTGCATGGATTACAACTGTGCGTTCGCCGGATTCTGCGGCAATTCTCTAACAGAGTCTTCCGGCATGGAGCTACGACGCAATACTCGGACTGGTGTGCGAGGCGTTGTTGCTACGCAGAATATTCCTGCTGGCGAGATTGTTGAGCAGTATTTTGGGCGTGTGGAGTTGTTCGGGCCACCGGGGCGCAATCAACCTTGGAACCAAGGTTATCGCATGAGGCTGTCGACGCGGACTACCGGCAACAAGTTCGTCGGAATTGATGCTCTCCAGGCGGGGGCCTCATGCGAATGGTCAACCATGCTTGCAACCCCGTTGCACACTTCCATGAGGTGCAAACGGGAGTCCACCTCACGGTCGTAGTCGTCACCGTTCGCGATGTTTTTCCCTTGAATTGAGAGCAAGCAGTTCGGATGGTCCGAATTGTATCGGACAGCGTCATCCAGTATTGTCTGATTCCGACGAACGCCTTCCATGCAGTCTGACTCATGGAGAACGACACGGTTGGTCGTCAAACCACGAGTTGGAGAATGACGAACATTTTGTTGCAGCCAGTTCCTACTGGATAGTCACGTGTCGGAAAGAATGATCAGCCCCAACCTTGCGCGTAGACTCAAGTTAAACCTCACTCGGTGCGAGCGCCGCCAGGTAGCTGGCCTAAGGGACGTTCCGACTTACATCTCTTCAAGTGCTCGGGTCAAGATCAGCTTTGGGCTGCAAATGGTCTACGTACTGGATATGCGGGTGACCAACATTGGTGAAGGCGTTGATGTACTACTGGGTATGAATTCCATGCTCTGTGCTGGAATTCGAATATATCTTCGTGAAGGCGCCGTACAGCTTCCAAATGAGACGCTCGTTCCAGTGTGCGAAGATATCACCCAGAAGAGACACAGTTTGGATCTACCGGTCACATCCGCAGAGCATTTGTATCTTCGGCCAGGAAAGCGTGCGATTGTCCGCATTCAGTATGGCCAGATCAATCCTCAGCGTAACGTCGTTTGGGCTGGGCATGGTGAACGATGGGTGACGCAGATTGTATTTGGCGGACGGTCTTGGCCGACCGCGGTGGAAGTGGTGAAGATCTCATCCAGTAATGTTTGGATCGGCGCCGAAACACCCGTGGCAAGAATCGTTGAGAATGACTGTTTCCCGATTTCCGGACGTTTAGTACGCCCGGAGGACGAGTCTATCACGAATGGCAGACACAAATTCGCCGGAGTGCCCGAGATATGCAGGACCGACTGCGTGCTACACGACTGGCTCAAACGTTGCAAACTTACGTTTCATCTAGTGTGCCGACTAGAGACTACGAATCGCCAACCAAAATGATGGTGAGACCAAAAACTGGGACGGCAGAAGTGCGGATGGTGTTGCTTCAGAAGAAACCGGTTGTCTCGTCGAACGTTGGTATGAAGCAGACAAATGGCTGCGCACTGGATAAAATCATACTGAAAAAGGTGTTACTGGATACTTCTCTGTCCGGCGAATTTATGCGAATATCGCCTCCAGCTCGACTATTTTGTCAGGTTTTATAGTTGTCGGTTACAGAGCAGCTTAAATAAACGGGCAGATCAAGTCGAATTTCCATGTATTTTTGGCTGCCCGTTAACCCCACTCAGTGCGTAAATAACTGCGCAAGAATCTTCTGTTTTTAGTGCATCAAAGCCTTTTTTCGTAATTCTTCTTTGAGGAAGCGATATTATATCAAAAAATTACTTCGGCATCGTCAGCGATTTGTGCACCTACCTAGCTATTGCTGTGTCTATAGAACGCACCTGCATGCTGTCGAATTGCCGTTTAAAAAACGTTGTTTTATTCGATGTTACGCTGCCTGGTATGAGTTTCAACCTACCCCTTCCTTTTTATCCAATCACGAGATGGTAAAAATAAAGGCTACATTTTAGGCTGCGATTTACTTCTGATCTAAAATTTGTTGTGTTAAAGCGCTTACTCCTGCTCGATACGTCTGCTCAGGAGACTGAGGGCTGTCACTGTGGCTCCATTGCGGTAAGCAGCTTTGCCAACACGTGGAAGCTTGAAATCGTTCCCACCCTCGTGTTCGATAATGCGTTCCATGACTTTTGCAAAGTCAGGAAGCATTTATCCAATGTAGTATGCTTTATCTCTCTGTATGATGTCTGCACTGCTGCTATCAACTTGTTCACATCATTGGTCGGGTTCTTGTACTGTAGCGACTGTATGGCATTGAAAACCCCCAAGTCAAGCACAGTACAGGCAGGGGAGCGAGGCGGTTGGCATTCCATTTGAATATTCCAACCGCCTTCTCTTCCAGCTGCAACTACCTCGCCGTGGTCTTCATCGACATGCGGGCCGGCATTGTCTTGCTGCACACGAATGGGAATATTCTTTCGTCCTCCATGCAATAACACGTTACAGTCAGTTATCAAAGATTAATAAACCCACTTGAAGTTGAAGTTCAACTAACCTGGCCATTGTCTGCGAATGGCTTGAAATACCTTATTTTTCAGCAGGTCAACGTACACCCGTCGAGTCATGCTAATATTCTTGGTAATCGGTGAACCGGCCAAGGTATGCTCGACGATTGGCCAAATACCCATTTTTCCATCGTAGTACCGTTCGCGACGAAAGTCGTACCGCGGGCGTGTGACTGCAGCTAAAAACATTACTTTACCTATGCAGCTCTTATTAGGACATGAACGGTGCGGCAAGCTTTCGTTGTACGCCAAATAATATCGATTTGATACCTTGTACATGTTGAACCACTTTTCGTCGACGTGAACAACATCATACATGGCGTCAAACCGATATTGATGCAAACCTGTAGAATAAAAACCAAAATACCAATTTATATGAGCAATTACATTTAATCATACAGTCAAAACACATTTCTTACCAAATATAGGGTGCTGGACGTGGTTTAGCGCAAATGACAGCCTCCTGTTCTTGTGGTCGGGCGTGAGCGTGGGCTTGACGCGGGATATTGCACGCCGAAACGCCTTGGTCTTCAGGTAGTCGTGCAGTGTAGATTTTGGGATCTGGAGGGACTCGGCGAGAGCTCGGATGGTCTGCCGTTTGCAAAAAGGGATGGCGGCAATGATTTGCCCCAGCTCGTCGACCGTGAAACGTCGCTCACGCTGAGAGTACGGCCGCCGAGCTGCCGTCATCGCTTCTGGATTCCGTCGCAGCTTCCAGATGCTGTCGATGGAGCTTCGACTGACCTTGAACGTCTGCATGGCGAGCTTCTTGATGCCGCGAGGGAGCCGATCGTTCTAGCTGAGGCCGGCGAGGTACAGGCCAATGGCCACGCGCTTCGGCGGAGTAATATCACGCTTGCCTGGCGTTCGAGGCATTTCGTTGGTGGACTGCACAAAACTGAATACAGTGCCCGAGCGCCGTGAATTGCTGCCTCCTGCCAGCCGTTTAGAGCAGAATATTTTCAGTCAATAAAAAGCATGTAACATTTTGAGTGGACTACAAAAAAACCAAATTCGTATAAATTCGCCGGACAGAGGAAGTACGCCTCATCCAGTGAAGGCTGCTACGAACAGAGTGGACAATAGCTCGCTTGATCCAGCAGAGCGTCATCCAGTGAAGAATGCTACGAACAGAATGGACAATAGCTCGTTGGATCCAGTGGAATCTCTTGTGTCGCGTGATGCCATTCAGAGTACACACGCGTTACCACAGAACGTAACTCATGGAGATATCGACTCTGACGGTGACGAATGGTTCACACCATCCAGTGAGATTGAGAACGGCTCGGATGAGTGTTTGCAGAGCCACGTCGCTTTCGATGGAATACCCGACGACCCCGCGCTCCCTGTACCCAAGCCAGTGCCCTTACTGGAGCGTACACGGACATCTCAGCAGCCATGTCGCCAAAACAGGCGCGACTAGCCGGAGTACTCAAGCGAGGAGTTGGCACACTGAATTCAAACTATGCTGATGCGTAGAGAGGCGATGTGTTGACTGACCGGACTGAAGTGCGCTACGTATGAGTATCGGCGGAAGATGTATCTGGACACTGAATGAGATTGTGGAGACAGAGAGAAGGATGATGGTTTGAAGAAGTCGACCGAGAAAATAATGGTCTAGTGCTGAAGCACTCATGGGGCGCCGAACGACTTGATTTGAGTGGGTGTGGTGATGCCTTCGCATGGTGTGGCGGTATCTATCAGCTGCTGGATTGAGAGGGCTTTCGTTTGCTCGACGCTGCTTGCCTTTTGCGACTTGACGTGGATTGAAAATAGATGGGAGACTCGATGAAGACGACTGCGAATTTTGGAAGCCCATGGCTAACCGAATTCTCATTCAGTCTGATCCGTCGGTTTGTTTTGTTTCGTGGATTGTCTGGTCATGATCTGTCACCTCGGTGGCAAACTCCTCAGTAAAGATCGTGATCAGAGGGGCGGTTGACACAAAGCGGTTGTGGATTTTTTCCCGCCGCGCTCGACTGTCCTACAGTACTACTGGATGAGTGTAACTGGACGATGTGAAGATGGATTCAGTGTGACGTCAGTGGAATATGAGTGCACTCAGTTGGACTTTTCGTGGAAGGATGCAAGGCAAAGGATGAGCCCACAGGCCGGGAACTCTACACTGGATGCGGCCGCATTCCAGTGCGTATATACGCACTCAGTCCTGACCGCCGAGTCTCTGACAGCAGGTCAACCCAAGGTATACAAGTGCTCTCGACGAACGTATCTCGATGCAGTCACCTGTCTTGACTTTGCCGGGGCACCGACACAAGATTACCACGATCCCCAACACTAGCTGCATGCAACATACACTGGACCACCAAGTTCCAACCCAACCATCAACCCGACTACCAACTGTACAAGTTCCTGTGACGATGACACCCGTCATGAGGGTCACACTGGATGATATTACTCTAAATGAGTTGCTCATTCAGTACCATCACACTGAACGGAGCTGTACTACATCCCAGTATCAGACTCTATGAGAATGATTGCGATTACGACTGAAGAACACCAAAGAACGCTAAAGAACATTGAAGTGAGACCAAGTGCCATCATCAAGATCGGGTCGGCACCAAAGGTCGCTTCGATTTGCAACAAGATTGGAGTGTACCCAGAAACGACCGTCATCATGATCGGTTCAGCACGAAGGATTGCGCTCATGCGTCCAGAAATGCGCTGTCATCCGTGATGAGTGTACAAGGTCGCAGATCGCCCTCTCTGACACCTATAGTGAAAGTAAGTCAAACCAGATCGTGCAAAGACACGCAAGTAGAAGACAGACAAAAGCGCTTTGCGCCAAACAGATAAGCACAAACAGACACCAATTTACCGAGAACAAGACAAGTGACCTCAGCTTCGGCCGGAGCCTACTGCGTCCGCGAGGACAAGCTGCCTGGAGGAAAAACCTACCGTGGAGCCCAACCAACGGACGTTCAAGGTCTCACCGATTGCGAGTTCGGTGTGTGGTAAGAGCCAAGACGAGATCAGAGCGAGGATCAGTACGCTCGTGTGCTGAAGTGAACCGCCTGTTCCATATCCAAGTTGTAGTGTACGCTCATCGAGTGTGCACATATTTCATATTCCCTGCTGTACTAGGTGGTTGGTGTAGTCAACCCCTAGCACTTAATTGGTTGACTGCGTGTGTGTAAGGAGAAAGAGAGAGGAGAAGAAGAGTTTGGTCCCTCTTTCAGTGAGGGTGGTGCGCGAAGAACGTTATGATCATCCAGGATTGACCAGTATCCTGGGTGACAGTTCCAAAGTCGACTGGCGAAGAGACCCCCACTCAAGGGTCTATAAGAATCAGTAGTGGTTGTATATTTCATTTAGTACTGTATATCTCGGTATTTGTTGGTGAATCTGAAGGTGATCTGTTGGTGATCTACTCATTCAGTCTAACCAGTGTCTCATTCAGTGAAGTTTGGACGACACTCAAGTACTCTGCATTCGATTGTGTGTACAACTCGGTTCTACGGTGGACGCCCTGGCTTCGGATTAAACGGACCATATTGTCAATTCCGTCAGAATTTGCCGAATCGGGGCGAGTCTCAAAAGGCGACGAAATCGACCTAATACAAATTCAAGTCATTAAGCGAATCGCCCATGTTTGGGAATAGCCAAACAAGTACCTTATTTATTCGTTTAAGTACGTAATAGAACAGTTTATGTGTACCAATAGTAAAACCAAGTGATCTCGGCGATTTCGCTCCGGAGATTCAAACAGCCGGGGTCGGAAAGCTTGAGAAGTACACACAATATAAGGGATTACACAAGGACACACGTCACACTGAGTGGGATCTACTCATATCTCATTTAGTGGTTCAGACATCCTCATTCAGTTTGTCTGGTGCACTATACGAACCTCCTGGGTTAGAAAAGTGTTCACCCACTTCGTCACACTGCTCCTTGCGAATGTTTTTGACCAATATGTTGTAACGATCGTCAGCCGACTTGTGGTTAGGAGGACGCGTGGTCTGACGCGGTAGCTCCCGCGAAACAGGCACGCGCACACCCGAGCGCGCGATCTCTAATAGACAAGGGAGATGCTCGTAGCCTTGGCAGACCGCCTCCAGCACGGACGGAATCAAGCTTTTGTTCGGCCTATAGTCACTGGCGGTTTGACCGCGAATGAGCTTCACAAAGTCTAGCAACTTGATGCGGGTGCGTCGAACGAATTCGGACAACACGGCTTGGAGAGGCTTATTGAACTCGTTGGAGTCGCCGTGCTTGGCGGGAGGTACGCCACGGAGGGCAAGTCCAACCGCTCTGAGCGCTCTGTTGATACTACACAGACGACTATCTCCCAGAGTGCAGCGCGTCGTGACCCAGCTGCTGCATACTTCATCGTCGCGGATACCGACGGGGTCGGCCGCAGACAGGGCAGTGGTATCTCGCTGGGATCGGTGATGGTGCTGCGGTGGCGTTCAGCTCCGCTGCGAGTATACTCCAGTCGACGAGCGTTGTTTGTCGAAGCCGCTGTTGTGCATACGCCGTGGGGCAGACAAGGAGCCGTGGGGCGTCTGTTGTTGTGAAACGTTGCCGTGGGGCGAACGCGAATGAAGAGTGTTCCCGGGATTGGCATTTGCGACCTGCCGAGTGGGCGGAAGCACAGGTATGCCATGGGGCGATACTGGGAGTAGCTTGCAGTCCGTACGAGGTAATTCCAGTGATGTAGCACTTGAAGTAGATCCCGGTCGTTGTCGACCAAATAAAGGCTTACTGGCAGAGGAGAACCCATTGATTATGCGCTGCGTGTTATCCAAAGTGATGGTAAGTCGACGTCACCTCGGCTACCTCAATGGCGACGGCGACCGTCCGAGCGGTTGCGCTCTTGGCCGTAGTGACGGTCGATAAACTCTTGCGAGTCGCGGGGGGCCGGCGCTCCCATCTGTGCGTGCGGCGAGCGTGAACACACCGTTCAGCACTGCCACTGTGGCACGTATCACCACCCAGGAAACGCAGAAAGGGCTCCATGCCGTTGTTGTCTCGCGGGATCTGGCGACGGATGTGTTCTGGCATCACCGGTGTTCTGGTTGCGGGCCCTCGTCGTGGTGCAGGCGGGACACCGCGCGCGTGTTGGCTGTGGTCGCGGGACGTAGTTGGGGCCTTCGTCGCTAGACGCAGTGCCAGGCCGTTCAGCGATGCTTGTCAGTCCGCAGCGTGGTAATCGACGGCGCGCATGGCTTCGCAAAAGTTTCTCCACCACGCGGGTGAGTCATCAAATAGATGGGACATGGCGCGGTCCAGGAACATGCTGACATAAAACAGTGTCAGGGCCACACGTTCCGGCGTGTTGGGGTCGCGCTCCATGTTCGCTAGAACAAAACGCTTGAGGCGTGCCAATAGCCGCCGGACGTGGTCAAAGAAGAGCGCGTCGCCCATCGAAATGAGTCTGGTGATTGCGGCCAAGAGATTTTCATAGGAGTCGCACTGAGGTGTCGTCGACGGACGTTCCGCTCCAGCACCGAAATTGACAGCAAAGTTGGAGTTCATGGATCCCAGTCGTAGCTGCTCCATTTCGGATAGATGTCGAAAGTGCATAATCGTGAGGCCTCCACTACCGAGACGGGCGCTGTAAAGCGCCATCAGAACGGACTGTGGACGTTTGCATCGGATGCTTTATGTTCACGCAGTTGTAGTACATACGACATGGCAGTAAGGTACGCACCTTCTGGTGGTCTCAGAGCCTTGTGCATGTGGTGCGCGGCGAGCTGATGCCCTTGCGGAGGATACTACTTCCTCGTACCCTCGTCCGTGGTTCTTGAAGCTGGCACAGCGCAGTTGTAGGAGTGGCGAAGGCGGTATGTCATCGGTACAGCCGTTTGGTGGCAGTGTATAGGCCGCCGCGATAGGCAGAAGCGGTGCGCGATCGGCATTGGAATCGCCAATAGCCACCTCCGTGGAGTAGTCAGACTGCATGGTTGGCGGCGGTACTGGCGCTGCGGATGTAGCCGCGTGGAGCTGACTGCGCAACTCGTTTACCAGCGAAAACAGTTGATCCACCTTGTGCTCCAATGGATGGGTTGCCTGGGTAGAGATGGCGGGCAGAAACGGTGGCGGACCACCCATGTCGGCCACGAACTCGGCGAGATTAAATGCCGCAGGCATTTCCAGCGCCGCGACTCGAGTGTCAGTTGCGGTTGACTCGGTAACTGGGGGTGCCGGGGCTGGTTCGTCGAAAAACCTTGGAGTGCGTCGACGTCGGTGTCGTCGCCCAACCACACTACTGACCGACGTGATGGTCGGCGCTAGGAGCTTGCAGTTGGCCCTCGTTGCGCTTCATGGTTGACGGTTTGGAGATTTGCCTCAGATGCAGCTGGGACAGCAGCATCGCTGGCGGCCGAGGTGGCCACCGCCGCAGGTTGAGTCCCTGTTTTGCGCTTCTTGCTGCGTGCTACCGCTAGCGCTGCGCCGGTGACTGCTGCTGAGGCGCGCTTCCCTTTGGACGAGATGCCGACTTCCGGTTCCGGGTAGCAACCCGTGCACTTGCTCGCGTGGGTGTAGATGCCGCTTGAGCATGTTCGTCAACGACGATAACGTCAGCGGGTACCGCGGATGCTGAAGCAGTGACCTGTGTGGTACCGCCGTCGGACGAGGCGGTCGGCGCGGTAGTACTGGCAGTGTCGTCAAGAGCCGGGTCATTGACTGCGACAGCGGCGTTGGGAGTCGGAGACGAAGGCAGGTTGGCGCTCGCGGGCTGAGAGTCGAGGGGGTCGTTGTCATGGTTCCGTGGAGTTGAGGGGCGAGAGCTGAAAAACGACTGGAGATGCTTGCTTGGCCGAGAGGAAATCGGAGAGTGACGACTTGGCGGAGCAACTTGCTTGTTGCTGGCAGAGCGCTGCTCGATTCCCCGACACTCGTCGCTACCACCTGGGTTTGAGTCTATCCCGTAAGCTGCACTCCTTCGGTGTCGGATACCACCATTCCTGTGCTTCGCGCTGGAAAACACATTTAACCCACCAAGGACCGATGTTGTCCCTGTCAACATGAAAAAACTCGAACAAGTTGACCGGTCAACATGTTTGAATAATAATGGTTCGGAAAACGAGTTTACATACTGAAACCAAGTCAAAAGCCAATTGTTTCGGGGCGGGTCATCGGCTCGTTTTTCACAAAATGCACAGGGATAGGTATCATATTGGTTATGGGATCGTGCATATAGCAGCGCAACAAAAGTACGTTGACTAGAAATAGCAGTATTTATTAAAACGGTTGCCGCGGAGCCCGTACTCAACCGTATAAATACACATCGACATGCCTAGGTGAAAGTGACTAATATGGTATGACGTCAGCGCCGCTGTTAAATGGGAGTAGCTGTTTGCGCCTTTACAGATAAGAACGCCTCGTATTTTACATATCCCGTTATATCTGTTCAGAGTTAATAAATCCCGGCAGTGAATAGCTTAATACCATATATAATACCTTTAAATGTGCCTATGCTATCTCGCACCCATATCGAGGGGATCTGTAGCAACTGTATACGTTTGTGCATTTTCTGGTAAATACAATTGGATTGTTTCGTGTGATGAGTCTGATTGCTTGCCATTTTGGCTATGTTATGTTATTCGACACGCCCTCTGGTCTTGTTTCTTTTGATTGCTGCTACATTTGTCCCGGCCCTAGATAGAAAGGACTGTAGCAATATGTAGGCATGTCAACATGTGAGTGCATACGTACCGAATACATACAACATGTCTAGCCAACATGTTGACACTGCCTCTTCTAGGCTACACCTCTCCTGTCACATTTTTCAGGGGCAGGCTGGCGCCCTTTATGCTTCCTATACATAATGCAAGTGTTGACATGTTCTCAATATGTAGATTGGTCAACATGTTTGGAAGTTGACAAATACAGCTTGGTCCTTGGTGGGTTAAGTCGGAGAAATTGAACCTTGTGGTTTTGTTACGCTACAGGAGCGAAGAAAATAACCAGCAGGAGAAAAGCAAGGAGTAAAGACACACCCGAACGCGAATTTCATTGACTTGTCGGAACCAGGGAAATCTGCCGTGTTGCGACCCATATCAGCACAACGAGGGTCATCATATGAAATAATAAGAAGGAGGCACGGTGAGGCGCAGATGGAGACACATCAGGGGTTTCAGACATATCACCGATCAGTCTCATCGTTGGTGTCATCGTTTGTAGCTCCCATCGTTTGCACGATTCTGCTACAAAGAATATTTCGAATGTATGTTATATGCTATATAGTCCTTGATGGGTTGCACTTCAACTTCCAGCGCGGAGTGAACTCAGTTCGGAAGTTGCCTCAACGACGCAGTACGGAAGTCACCGATTAGTCTGCAGGGCGGACGCCTCCTGCTGAAGCTCTCGTCGCATCTCTCGGAGCCCTACGTGTTTGGTAGCCAGGCGTCAACGCCTCCAGTGCCTGGTGAAGTCAACAGTGACGTACAATCCAGTTTCACCACGGTAAGTTAGCTGTGCGCATTTCTAAGACTTGCCGGTACTTGGACTGATTAGATTGTTGCTAATACACGTTGTGATCCCACGATAAGATGTCACCGAAACAACACCAGAAGGAGAAGAAGAAACATGCTAAGAAGCCGGTTGCAGCACGTGTTTCGCTGCAGCCTCGCGATGAAGAGGAAGACGTCTCTGGAGCTGGCTACCACACCACTCCCTACCAAATCGATGCCATGGTTCGCTGGCTGGGAGTCCCTGGAAACTTCAACATCGTAGCAGGGGACTCGACACGCGGCAAAAAGATGGCACATGGAGGTGGAACGACCAAAATCGCTGGGTTTCGGAGCATGGCAGAATTTGTGTACCGTGCTACTATGTAGTACATGAACGACAACGTGTTCTTCGACGCGAAAATTGTCATTGAATGGAAGCCGAAGCAGTGCAATAGCCGCTGGAACTCAATCTTCAAACGTTATCGCGCGGCACGAGCGAAGCTGGATAAGCAGTCTGGATGGTCTGACCGAGGAAATGTTCGCAGCAGGAAAAACCGAGGAGGATCTCGCGGAGGAATGCTGCCCTTGCTTTAAACGGATCGACAAGTTATTCGGGGGCAAAGCAATCGTGACGCCCCCATCAGCGCTCAGTGAGCCATCATTCGACGATTCAGATTGGTTCCCCGTCCGAGACGATCGTTCTGTCCGCGGCAATGATGAGTGTGGACAAGACATGAATTCGAGTCAAGACAGCATCTCTGTTGACGCCACAGCCGAGCAAGAGAATATCGACCCCAACTCCCAGTCTATCGTTGCGTCGGGATTCGAACCCTCGATACCAGCAGTGGCATCGAGTCGACGTGCTGAGTCTGGAAGTAGTTCTGCAGCGGCTAGTGCTACTATTGGCAAGAAGAAAAAGAAGCCCACGGAGCCAAAATCACGCAAAAGTGCATCAAAAACGAAGGCGACCACAGCTGCCGATGCAAAAGGGGTCGACAAAGCCGCGAACCTTAAGAGGAAGGACTTCGGTAGTGTCTACACGGAAGCGTCCAAGGAGCGTCAATCGTTCAACGAGGAAAAGTTCAAGGTGCAGATGGAGTGGAAAGAAAAACTTTTGATGGAGGAGCGACGTGAAAAGAAGTTGGTGAGGCAGGCTTAGTCGAAGGAACTACAACAGAAGGAAATCATCCAGCGCATCCAGTCCAAGCAAATTATGGCGCTCGAGCTCCTCAAAGCATGCAAACCGCTCGATGAGGTTGACAAGATAGTGAGCAAGTTCTTCCCCGACACCTCACCAGCCACGGCCGGCTCCGAAGCTGAACCGTTCGAGTAGTGCAACAGCTCTTAGCTCAACTGGTACGTTGTTTATATTTTTCTGATTTTCTGATAGCGTTCACCAAGTACGTTGGTCCGAACTTAAGCTTCTAGTCGAACCCCAACGCCTGTCGTTTTATTATCTCGCGCTGCTGTTCCGCACTCCTGGTAGGAGGTGGAGCCCCAATGCAACATGAATCGTCGTTGTCCTCCTCATCGCTTTCACCTTCAGCATCAGAAAAATCTTCACGGTCCTCAGCCGTCCACGTTCACTTGGAGCGCAATATTGTGGAGAACAACACACATGAGTATGTGGTTGTTTACTTTTCCAAAGTCCTATTTGTCTTTGATCTGGGTATGTACACCGTACAGCGAAGACCAACGGTTCTTCAGCGTTCCAATGCAATTCTCGTTAATCACTCGCGCACTCGACATAATGGTATTGAAGCAAGCATTTTCGGGTTGAGCGGTCTTGTACGGCGTAACCAAACGCTCCGAGACTGTCACCAATCAAGTATTCACCGTCAGAGAAGTACCTCTCAGGATGACTGCGAACTGGCGAACGGGAAAAGACCATAGCATCACCACATGAGACTGGCCACCCCGTGTAAGCGTGCAGAATGCGTTGGTCTTCGTCACAAAAAATCTGAACATTCAGCCCATAGCACTTCTTTCGCGTGAAGAAGAGATGTCCATCGACGTGGGGGGTTGAGAGAAGTTTACGTAGGTCCCGTCCACGAAACCCACGACGCCACCAAGACCATAACGCTCACGATGAAAAGCGGACGAAGAGACTCGCTTCGTCGCTGAGGGCCACGCAACAAAAAGCGAATATTACCGGAGCAATGATTTACGAACGCGATGAACAAATTCCGATACCGTACCAGCTCCCAGTCCATACGAGCGAGCAATTCTCCCACAAGAATTTCCATTTCCCAATGGCCCGCACCACTCCAGCGTCACGGCTAGCTGAGTGCCTATATCGGTTTGCGGGTTGTCACTGTCGTTGTAGAAAACTGGATCATCTACAATCAAGCCAAGTATGTGATCAAACGTCGCTTCATCTACACAAACCAATTGTCGGAACTCTTTTGAGGTTTGCTCGAAGAGATTGTATCTGTGCGCAATAGATCGATTTTGTTTTCTGCGTGGCTCCATATATATCGTCTGCGTCAGCCCAGTATAATGATTAGCTAGCTCTGAGACGTCACATGCTTCTTCATCAAATACCACCCATGTATCGTTGCATCCAGCCAATCCTTCATCGTCTGATTCGTCCCAGCTATCACTCTCACTACCGTCGAGCTTTTTAACAGAACAGCATGGAATAGCGTGGTCTATATGGCGTTGACGACTTTGGCTTTCTCTGTGGCTACCATCCTTTTGTACAAGCTGTGTAACACGCACAATATAACGTCATTGTAGGCAAGAACGTTAGCATATTACACCAGAACGACGCCACTGATATGGACTTCGTACCTTATAGCTCCTGAAGAGAACGAAATGCAGCTCTGGTGCAGGGAGTGGGCCTTACAGCAATCCCACGAGAAGAACTGGAGAGGAGAGCCTCAGAGACGAATTCGTGCTGGGCTCGAACAGCCTGTTGAAACATCAGAGCAACATGTTAGCTGGTGAACGTGTTGTAGAGCATCGACAGGTCTACCTGCAGGTTCAGCGTGCTGATGGGCTCGGCCTGACGTCTGGAGGCCTTTTACTGCGTTGCTCACAAGCGCTGCTGCTGTCAGTACGCGGCGCAGCCGACTCCGTGCGCTATGCCACTCGATGGGCGACGAAAGAAACAAATGTTGCACTTGGACGCGGAAGGAAATTTGAGGTTTCAGAGTTGGGTACATTTTTTTGTCTCATCATTCATCTCATTTTTGCTTTGATATTTCGCGAGAAATTAGATGTCTGAAACCCCTATTACGAAAAACTCAGGATCTCCAAGAAAAAGCGCAGTGCTATTATAGCACCCACTAGGTTCGCCGGCGATAGGCGACGCTTTATGACTCAGTCCTCCAGCCCTGACGAATGGGCAGGTATCAAAGTGCGTGGGTTGCCCAATGTCCTAACTACTGATTTCCTGAACGGCGAAGCAAGGTGATCCCGTTGATGCATTGGATACAACAGAAGTGCAACCAATAATAGGTTCTTGAGAATCAACAGCTCTTTTAAAATTGCGAGGATGCTATTTCTTTTATTGTTCGGTCCCCGAATTGTTCGGTCCCTGTGAGTTCATGAGCTCCGCCGCAGCCTGAAGCTCGCTTACGTATGAGTCATGCCTTGGGGCTTGAGCTGGGTCATACATATGACCAAGCTCGTCATACGTATGACCTAGCTCAAACCCCAAGGCTTCGTACCATCAACTTGTAAAACGGAAAATCACCTGATCAACCACAAGTTTGTATGGACGCAAAACGTGTCATCTGACCACTTCTGTAATTAAACCTCTAAATCTCCCTGGCAAAAGTAATATTGGAGCGATTCCCGTAGCTTTTTGAAAAGGAATAAATCCAAAGGAAAGGAATAAATTCTAGATTACCACGAGAAGGGGCGTTCCTAAACTCTGGGAGCCAATCATAGATCTGGCGGTGGGGGAGGGGGTCCGCCAGAATTTAGGAATGCCCCTTCTGGTGGTAAATTAGGATTTATTCCATTTCAAAATGGCAAGGGGAATCGCTCCATTTTAACCTCCAGCAGTTGCTGTTTTTGAATACTTTATAGGAACAGGAGAAATTATAAGAGCCAACCACTTGAAATTTGTATTGACACAAATGCGTGTCACTTTGATATCGATTTAAGCCCTTTTGGGCTGTACGTACTTTCATTCCTCAAGCACTACCAGGAAAAGTGTCCACTGCCGCTAACCAAGCAACGAATAGCAACGGCGTCGCCTCCTCTGCCCATCAGGAAGGTCGCCGGCAGTAGCATGTTACCGCGAGCAGCAGCAAGATCGACGGCTTCAGCAAGTCCATCGAGCGCAACAGCACCGTCGCTGGCAGCTGAGAGTTTGCTGGCATCAGCAAGGTCGCCCTCACAAGCAGGTCTGTGGCAGCATAAAAATCGCTCCCACGAAAAGGTCGACGGCAGCTGCAAGGTCGTCGGCACCAGAGAGATCACCGTCTTCAAGACCAGGTCGAAGGCAGCAGCAAGGTCACAGGCAACAAAGAGGTCGCCTGTAGTAACAAGTACCATCGAGTAACAGAGACACGCCTGGGTGAGGCGGGGTTGGATAGCTCTGCAGCTGACATTGGCCTTCCTGGCAGATGGGTCCATGCGTGACGTCTGGCGCATTGCGGGTGTCAGTATTTCTTTTTTATCGCATCATTTGGTTAGTGATGGACGCTCAACATGACAAGTGAGCTGCAGCTAGAGTTTCCCCGGTCGCCGACCGCATGCGAGGCTGCTGCCGCCGTGTTTAAGACACTGAGCGCAGAAAGAGTATTATCGGGCTGTGTGAGCTGTATATATTGTTGGCTTTGCACGATCAGAGCGCCACGCATGACACAGACAGACGGTGTTGGCCCGCAGCGCTACTACAGCGGCCAATATCGCTGCTATGGCAGCATATAGTTGTCATTCTAACTCTTTCGGAAGAAGCCTTAGCTTTTGTATGGCCGATCCAGCCAATAGAAATGGCGTGATTTGATATAATTGCATTTGTGTCCAATGAGTGAATAAGCATGCACACTTGTGACCAATAGAATCTAACGAGCCAAAGCGAGCCACCGTTCTGGTCATTCCAAACATATATGGTTGGAATCACCCACGTGGTATTGAGTATGCCTTACGAAACTCAAGTGAGTTACAAATATAACAAATATTCGTAGGTTTCCAACTCTACTACTCCCTCCGTTTCAGATTACTTGACAGAATTCAATAAATCCTTGTTTCATATTACTTGACAGAGGCCTTTGATTGAATAAATATGATTCCACAAACTGTGATTGGTTAGGTACGTCCAATCACAGAGCACGTAATAATCAGTGGCATAAATATTACCCCTTTTACTTGCCACTTTGGATTAATCTGACTTCTTTAGATTTACGAGGCCGTTTTTAAGAGCGATAGCTGTTGTGTTGCACGCATTGTGTAACGGGGTTACTCGATAAAGTACGGTTGTGTAAGGTCACCCAATTTGGTGTGACCACACTCTCCCTAAAACAGTACTCAGTACGTTAAAGATAACAAGATATCAGTAGGTGGCTTCACAGCCAATAGATATGCATTAGACTAGGCTCTACTATAGTAGATAGTGAGACCTATAGATTTACACCAGGGCGGCTTTGCCGCCGATCGCAATAATACATTCAGTTTACCTTTAACAATAAGAGTTTCATTGTCTTGTAAAGACTGTTACTTCTTGGAGCCTGTACGCTACTGTCGTACGCTCGTCCCTGTTCTTTGTATAAGAACGTCAGGGTAAGCTACCTGCTTCAGAGACTCGCTGAGTCCGACTAAGTCTTCCTCTACGCTACAGTCTACGGCAGCCCCGCTACACTTGGTAGCACTTGTAGTCAATCCTACACCTGAGGCGTTACGATTGTCCCTCTGTGAGGATGGAGCATATCGCCCACTTACCGGCGAGTCAACAAGACGGGCTTGAAAAACTGATGTCTTTGATCGGGCCGGAAGATGTGGCTCATCTTGCTTCGCAAGGCCCCGACGCTGTCAACGCGCGTCTGGAGGCGTTCTCTAACTATGAGAATGCTCTGGTAGAGCACATCGAGCAGATGATGACTGCGGCCGCTGCGTCTACGACGCCCAGGCCGTCATCGGATGGAGCTCCCAGAGCCAAACCGCTCATGGTGGGCCTCAAGACCTTCGAGGGCAAGGAAGGAGAGAATCTCCTGCTCTGGGTCAGAAAAATTGAGATGGCTATGACGTCCGCCATGCTCAAGACCGAGCAGCAGCGCGTGGCGCTAGCTATCACAAAGATCGGGGTCGAGCGCGAGAATGGTCACTGACCTGCGGTACGTCCGTGGACGCCGCCTTTCCCTCATGGGACCAGCTTAAGCTGCAACTCTCGCGAGTATTCTCACCGCCTAACCAGGAATATCGCGTGAAGTCACGCTTCCTTGCTACCCTACAGGGTAAGAAGGAGTTGGTGGACTTCGTCCAAGAGTTGCGAACTCTGATTGCCGGTATGGCAGCGGATCCTCTCCCCGAGGCGGTCACGGTGACCATCGTCATGGAAGGTCTCCGCACTGGCGTGGCCAGGACGGACGTCTTCCGTGTTCACCCTTCTGCTTTTGAAGAAGCCGTGAACGTGGCGTTGAACGCCGAGTTCAACTTCAAGTCCGCTCGACTTGGTTGGAGTGCTTCGCACAACAGCTCGTCTGGAGCTTCGGGCTCGTCCAATGGACCTGAGCCAATGAATCTCAGCTACGCTGAAGATGAAGAAGCTGAGCTTGAGACTGCTGAGCAGCGCATTGGCGTTCGCCGCTGTTATGTGTGCGGGAGCACGCAGCACCTGCGTCCGGGTGCCCGCTTCACAAGCAACGCCAGGCTCCGATGAGCCGAGGCCAGGCCTCTGACCGGAAGCCGGGCCCTTGGCAGGAAACGCCAAGACCCAGTAGGCGCCGGGCGGCCTGCTGGGGAAGAACTCTGTTCTGGCGAACCACTGAGAGGAGGTCAGCAGGGCTTGCCCCGGAGAGCTCCGTGCTCTATAATACGGAACATGTATGCAAGCCGGGCTTCCTGGTCGTCGAAGCGACCGTGAAGGGCTTTAACAAGCCATGGATAATCCTTATCGATTCTGGTGCGTCGGGCAACTACGCTCGACGCGCCACGATGGAAGGAAGTCAGCAGTATGCTGAGGCGCAAGAGACGCGAGTGCGTGACACGGTCACTGTTCGTCTTGCGACGGGAACCCGTGTTACGGTGCCTAAGGTTCATGTGAACCTGGGCGTGAAGTTTTGGACTTCGATAGCGTGGAACGCTGTTTGGTCCTTGAACTGGATTCGAGATACGATCTCATCCTAGGCATGACCTGGCTGGAACGCCATGAGCCGTGGATCGATTGGAGGTCTAAGACCTTAGGCGCTACGCGCTTGCCTCCTAGCGGAGCTTTGGCGAGTCATGAACCCACCTCTGCTAGGAAGCAAAAGCGCTATTGGCGCGAGCACTGGACCGAGACGGTCAATGTGCTAGACATTGGAGTGTCCGAGTTAATGGACACTGGCGTCACTGACGCGAGCCCTGAGCACTGCTCTTAGGCTGAACGTGGAGTGGCACGTAAACCGCTGAGCGGCCCTCGTTGTGTGAACGAGCTGCCGCTGTCTGCTTCCGAAAGCATGGCCAACCCGGTGTCGAGACACGCGAGGCTGGGACCTTCCGAAGCGCGTGAGGTGACACGCTATTCGCCGAGTGACGCTCGCTCTGATGAGCAGCCTTCGCTGCATGCCAATGATGGCGTGGTCGACAGAACATCGAGGCATCTTGGGCCTGGCCCTAGTGATGCGCGTGGAGTGGCACGTAATCCACTGGGTGGCGACTGCGAGTCAGGCAGTCCGCTGCCGGATGTCGGTAATGACATCGAGTCTCCTTTGGAGCAAGAAGAGGTGAGGGCACCCGAAGACGCGTTTGGTCTTAAAACCCTGGTCTCTCCGAGACGTTCGGTCTCCGCGAGGAGACGGCAGCGACGCCGCATGTCGACTGCGAGACGCAAGGCGTCTGTCCTGATACAGGAGTTATTCCGAGTGGAGGATGATAGCGAACAGCTATACACACTCATGGATGGAGTGACTGGCGAGGCCAATAGTGAGATCACCTTGGAAAGTATTCCCACAGTCGATGCTCTGCTAGAGCTGGACGAGATGTCCGTCGCAGAGTTTGGCGAGATCTTGAAGCGGGCGAGCTAGCCGAAGTGGTCATGATACGACCCGAAGAAGAAGAGTTGAACTCTTCGTCGCTCCTGGATGAAGCTGTCCTTGAGGACACTAAGAAGATCCTAAGTGATCGCAGTGGATCGGCGATCTTGAAGAATCCCTGGGATCCCTTTTATCCATTGGTGAAGGACTTCCAAGACGTGGTCTCTAATGACCCTCCGTCATATCTACCTCACAATCGAGGTGTGCGTCATGAGATTGACCTGGTTCCTGGAACCAAATACTGCGTTACACGTCAGTGGCCCTTGCCAAGGGAGCAGTGCGACGTCATTGAAGCCTTCTTCAGTGCTAAGCACGCGGCAGGAATGGTGCGAGAGCAAGTCTCGACATTCCACGCCGACATTCTGTGTCAGAAAGCCAAATGGGAAGTGGCGCATCGTTCACGCTTTTAATAAGCTCAACGCGGCCACTATCCCGGCGCAGACGCCGATTCCTAGAAAGGATGTTCTGCAGAACAACATGGTTGGCAGTACAATGTACAGTGCGCTCGACTTGGTCGATGGTTATTACCAATTGCTTATGCGTACGAGCGATATCCCGCTGACAGCGGTGAGCACTCCGAGCGGTATGCTCTGGGAGTGGCTCGTGATGCCCCAAGGGCTGTCGAACGCACCTGCGACATTCAATCGTCTGGTGACGCAACTATTCAGGCCTCTTCGAGCGTTTGCACAAACGTATTTTGATGACATCTTTGTCCACAGTCGTGCGGAGCACGGGAAGTCGGATGTGGAGAACCACATCGACCATCTACGAGCGGTGTTCGAGTGCATGCGCACTAACAAACTTTACGCTAACGCGTCGAAGTGTATCTTCGGTGCTGAAGTGATTCCCTTCTTGGGATGCTATATCGGAAAGCGTGGCCTTCGTGCGGATCCCGCCAAGGTAAAGTCCATTGTGGACTGGTCGGTTCCGAAGAACCAGAAGGATTTGCAGAAGTGGCTTGGCCGTGCCAATTACTTGCACAAGGACAGCAAGAACTATGCTGAGATGGCTCGGCCATTGTCCAATCTCCTTAAGAAGGATGTGGACTGGTGTTGGGACACCGAGCATCAAGATGCCTTTGAGGCGGTCAAGGAGGGTCTCCTTACACCGATCCTGGCGTTGCCAGACCCTGAACGTCCGTTCAGCGTCACCTGTGACGCATCCGACTTTGCAATTGGCAGTGCGCTTTTACAAGCTGATGCCGATGGGCAAGAACGCGTGATAGCGTTTGAGTCTCGCCAGCTTAAAGCTGCAGAGAAGAACTATCCAGTTCATGACAAGGAGCTACTTGCAATGAAGTACGCCCTTGTCAAGTTCAGGGTACACCTGCTTGGTTCGAAACCATTTTTGGTCTTTACAGACCATGCGTCGCTACGCACTGTGATTCAATCGCCTCATCTCTCGCAAAGGATGGCTAGATGGCTGTCCTTCGCGGAGTACAACTTCGAGGTGAAGTACAAGCCTAGCAGGCAGAACGCACTGTCGCGCCGCCCAGATTATGAGCTTGCTCATGTCACGACTGTAACTTCGTCTGTGACGACGTTAATCCGCGCTGCTTATGCGCGTGATGAGACGTGTGTAGCTTTGCTACGTGCTCTTGGGAGCAAGGAGTTTGAAGACATTAAGTTGTCGGCGCGCCTGCGCGCGAGGCTACACCGCTACTCCATCGATGATGGCCTGCTGTACTACAGCACGGATGTTGAGGACACTCCCGTGTCGTGGTCCCTCCTGATGAGGATCTTAAGTATTGCATCCTCTATGAGGCGCATGATACGCCGCTTAGTGGTCACCTTGGTCGTGAGAAGTCCTATGGCTCGGTGAGACTGACGTATTGGTGGCCCAAGCTTTACAAGTGGACAAGCACTTACGTGCGCACGTGCGAGACGTGCCAACGGGTGAAGCCTTCACCGCACGCGGCTGCGCCGCTGGCAAATTTGCCTGTACCCTCTGGGTGTTGGGAGTCCATGAGTTTGGACTTTGTGTTCGGTCTTCCTAAAGACCAGGATGGGAACACAGGAATCGTGGCCTTTGTAGACCGATTGAGTAAGATGGTACATCTTGCGGCAGTGCCGGACACCATCGATGGTGAAGGTACAGCGAAGCTGTTTATCGATAGGGTGTTTCGCCAACATGGCTTACCCGCATCGATTGTCTCTGACAGAGACCCCGTTTCACGGGCCATTTCTGGTCGTGCGTGTTCACCGTGCTGGGCACGAAGTTGGACATGTCCACGGCGGATCATCCGCAGACCGATGGTCAAACTGAACGCGCGAATCGCGTCGTGGAGGATATCCTCCGCAGCACTTGTGCTGAAAAGCCAAAGCTTTGGAGCACCATGCTCCCACTCGTTGAGTTCGCATTGAATAATGCTGTGCATGCCTCTACAGGCTACACGCCGTTCTACGTGAACGGCCTCTCTCACCCACGCGTCCCGTTGACGCTACCACTCCGTGGTTCTGGGCTTGGTGGGGGAGGAGAGCTCGCTGAGCGTCTTGCTGATGTCAGCCCTACTGCTGTTAAGAAACAGGTTGATGACTTTCTGTCAACGCGTCTGAATGTCCTTCGACATGTGCGTGACGCAATGGCTGAGAGCCAAGACAAGCAGAAGGAATATGCAGATGCCAAGGGCAGACGAAATGAGCAAAGCTTTGAGGTCGGAGACCTGGTTTTATTGAATGCGAAAAACCTACCTACACATGCAGTGACCGCGGTCTTCAAGACCAAGCTACGGCCGCGCTTTTGGGACCTTTCAAGGTCGTGCCCAAGAAGGGCCTGGCGTACACGCTCAACCTCCCCAAGAGGATGCGAACGCATCCTGTGTTTTACGTAGGCTTGCTCAATCCATACCAGGATGCGTCGCAAGTTAGCTCGGAGGAGCTGGCGCCGAAGGTGGCGGGGCCACAGCGGTGGGCAGAAGACGATACAGAGCGTCTAGCTACCCCTGCAGCCTAGCCACAGACTCCGCAAGCTTATCAAGCTTCTCCACGATCGCGGCATGACCTCGCTCAAGAGCCATTAGGCGTTGAACGCCGGACTCGGGGTTCTCAACCCAATGGAGTCGAGCTGAGAAGTCGTCGATCAAGGTCACCGACCGGCCGTAGGCCTGCTCCGCCTCGTTCAGAGCTCGGCCGAAGCGATTCACATCGCATTGCAGATCCTGCACCCGCTCAAGAGTTGCAATCAACTCCGAGTGCTGCAGCGGAGGTTCGTCCTCCATCGGCTCATCAGCCTTCTCGTTTGCTTCGGCCGCCGCCGGCGTTGCTCGATGAGCAGGGAGATCTCCACTTCCATGTGGAAGCGATCTTGAAGCGACGAAGTCGCCAGGGTCATACCCAATATCTTGTGAAGTGGAGGGGTTATCCTCACTCCGAGAACTCGTGGGAGTTCGAGGGCCCGCTCCGGCAAGATTGCCCAGACGTCGTGGACGCTTTTGATCAGAGTGATCTAATGCGTGCTGCGCACCAGCGACCGCGACGTCGGTCGCTCCACGCTTCCCTCCAATAGGCCGGGAAGCGAGAGGATCAGCAGCTGCGCCCAAGCGCTGATCCTGAGCTGCGGCAGCAAATGCTGCAGAGCTCGACGGAGCATAATGGGAAATCTGGGCTTGGTATTTCTTCCAAGAGTACCTTTCGCTCGACCCTTCGCGTACTCAAAGAGTAACTTGCGCTCGAGGCGCACATCAATTTCGGAGAAGTTGGCTCGGAGAGCCTCCATTGACGATAAGATATTCGGCTCTGGTGAGCCCAAGTAGTCATCAGAGTATCATACTCAGACTCCGTTTCACCAGGCGCCAGCGCCAACACCACAGTGCGTACCATGGGTACCGGCTGCCTGCTCGTTTGAGCGTGAAGTCGAATGCGATATTCGCCAATGGTTGAGACCTGTGAGATCAAGAACCGAGCGCGCAGCGCTTGACGAGTTGCCAACTCCGATGCCGTGTGAGCCGCAGGCCCAATGACATGCGATGTCAACGGCCGATTCCCGAGTTGTTTTATATACTTTTCGGGATCGGGGTTGTGAACCGATAATCCGAATGCGGATCGAGCAGAGGCTGAGCCACAGGGTGGCGGGTCATGAGAGCCTCTTGCTCATTGAGCTGCAGCTCTTGGACCTCGTCGAGGGATTAGAGATCGGAGGATCTTCCAAACCGCGCGAGGCGCGCAGCGCGTTAAGGCCTTCAACGCCGCTTCCTTCAACGAACGGATTAGGAGCACGAAGCGCTGGGCGCTCAGCGGTCGCACTGGGTTCATCCTCGCGGAGTTCCCCGGGTTCTCCAGCCTCGGACTCTTCGTAGTCCACTGAGGTCTCCGTGAGTTCCTCAAAGAGGGCTTGGTTCGCGGTACACGGCCGTTTGGGCGCTGGAGCCTCGGAACGAGGCATGTCCGCTGGCGGATGTCGGCGCATGTGCTCGGAGTGGTACTCCTGTACTGAGAGCTTCTCAATCGCGGGAGACAGGATGTCTTCAAGGCCGCTGGCCGTTAGTGCACTCGGTGCAGGCGATGTGGGTCGCGAGACTGGAATTAGTCGTCGGTCGAAGGACCAAAAACAGTTGTGAGCCATACAACGGGCCGTCGGCCAGCACTGGGAGAACTTGGAAAGTTCTGGAGCGCGGAGCTTGATGGAAGGTGACCCCGTCACACGCGTCAGTGACGCTACCTCACGTGAGGCGAGTTGTCGAGTGTCGACACGTGGTGTCTTCAGTCTGGAGGGGAGAGTGTAACGGGGTTACTCGATAAAGTACGGTTGTGTAAGGTCACCCAATTTGGTGTGACCACACTCTCCCTAAAACAGTACTCAGTACGTGAAAGATAACAAGATATCAGTAGGTGGCTTCACAGCCAATAGATATGCATTAGACTAGGCTCTACTATAGTAGATAGTGAGACCTATAGATTTACACCAGGGCGGCTTTGCCGCCGATCGCAATAATACATTCAGTTTACCTTTAACAATAAGAGTTTCATTGTCTTGTAAAGACTGTTACTTCTTGGAGCCTGTACGCTACTGTCGTACGCTCGTCCCTGTTCTTTGTATAAGAACGTCAGGGTAAGCTACCTGCTTAAGAGACTCGCTGAGTCCGACTAAGTCTTCCTCTACGCTACAGTCTACGGCAGCCCCGCTACAAATTGCGCAATGCTCGTTATTTTCGTGTGTGCTTTGCTGGGGTTCCGACGATAATTGTTTTTCCTCACTCATTTTATTGAATTCTGTCAAGTAATCTGAAACGGAAGGAGTATTTGACTCCGCATTCCAACGCTCGAAAGCATGTCGGAAGCCTCGCTGGTTCCGGCCAACAGTCAGCAAAGCAGGTTACGGCTATAAAGTCCTTTGGGGACTTCCTCGAGAAAAAGGAGTACACTCGCGGAAGCCCGAGGCCGTATTGCTAAGGACAGCACAGGTAAACGCTTGGTTTTATTCTGGATAAGTATGGGTGGTTACTAGTTTAAAAAAGGAAGGCAAGGAGCAGCTCGTCGAAAAACACTGTCCTCTCTTACTTTGGTAATGTGAAGAACTGGCTTGTCCGCACCAGAGTCACTTGGTGCGAAAAAACTGCAAAAGATGATATCTACTCTAGATCGATACTGAAAGAAGAGCCCCGAGCAAGGGGTCACGAAACAAGTTCCGCCGTGCACTAAGAAGGATGTAAAGACAATTATCTCGGCGCTCTACTTGCACGCCTCAAGTAGGCCAACTCAGACTACCTCGATGCGGTGCTAGTAGCTATTATGTGGTATCTCTATGGTCGAGGTTCCGAGGCTGAACAATTGGAAAAAGACCAGTTGAGCGTGCACCCTAGTAAGAATGCTGATAAATATGGCTTGTGTTTGTATAAAGCTAACCTGCTTTATGTGCATGCCCCGCTTTAAGCGCGTGAAAACTGGTTCACAACAAGGCATCTCTCTTTTAAAGATCCTAATGATCCCTTCACGTTCTCACTCCACGTGCTTGCTGTGGCGCTGGTCCTACTACCAGCTCCAGGCTCACGCATTTTTCCGCGTTTTGCTGCAAATCCTCACTCGCGACAACAGATGCACAAACATATGTTATGAGCTTGGGCTGGTTGCATTGTTAGATCGTGAGCTTGACGAGTACGTACTAGTACTGCGCCGCAGCCACGACGAACCACCATGCTCAAGCCTATATCAAAGACTGCTAGTCACGGTCAGTGGATTGCCAGCAGCACAGGAAACTGGGATCACGAAAGGGGTTATACGTTGCGCTCTTTTCGACGTGGTGGGCTCATATCGTCAGATCTCGGGTGGACCAGCTGCAATATGTCCTCTTCGCTGCGGTCACTGAAACGTGGACTCGCAGGTCCTTGAAGTCCTTATGGCGACTCTGATCATGCACTTCCCAGAAATGAAACGACATCGTCCAGACAGCCCGTACGTCCACAGCATTCAGAAGCTCTCGACGTGCTCGACATGCGCGGCTCGGAGCTGCTGGCCTGCTCGATCTCTCTCCGTGCTACATTCCCTCCGCCAACAGAAGAAGACAAAGACACAACAGTGAATCACCGAAGGACGTACTCACGCTTCTCGGATAGGTGTCGCAACAGCTCGATGGGCTGTTTCTACGCCAAACTCGAGTAGAAGAACGACTTGCGGCATTGGAGGCGAAAGCACGATTTATTGAAGAAATACAGAGCACTACCGTATCGCCCCTGTCGTAAGCGAAGTTTTCTCCTAAGCGAACTTTTATTATATCCAATCGAAATGATTTATTTATAACAGATGTATGCAGGTAAAACGCTATTGTTGGCAGCTAAAACGTCCTCGCTCTATGGCACTGAGGTGGCATTCTTCAAAGCGCGATGGGCAGACCTCGCACCACTGGAACCGGCAGGAAACCAAAACAATACACTCGCATTGCCGTTGACTACGCTCACAAGCTCCTCCTCCTTGATTTTTTAAGGCAGGACACACCGTCAACGAAGCTATTAATCGTTTTTATCCGGATTGTACGGCCACACACAAGAAAAGGAAGCAGAAACAAATCTCCAAGTGGAAGAAACAAGATGATTTCATTGTGTCTGTCTGCCAAGACGGCAAAAGATACCTCCAAAACCTTCGTCACAGCGGACAAGCCACAATTTTATCTAGCGAAGCTGAGAATGCAACTGTGTTGTGGCTCAGTTCAATGCGAAAGGAGGGCTGCCCGGTGTCGTCCCAAATGCTACATTACAAGGCCCTAGAAGTTGCTTCAGATGAAGGTCTGTCCCAAGATACGTTCAAGGCTTCACATTCGTGGAGGAGGAGGTTCATGCGTCGTCACAAATTGTCAATCCGTGTGCGTACCCGACAGGGACAGACGACGCCTGAGGACGCCGCCGCCGCCAAGATTAAATTCCGAGGCGAGGTCCGAGCAGCAATCATTGAGCACGGCATTTCCAAAGTTTTAAACGCCGACCAAACAGGTATTTTTCGATGTACTCCTACTATTGATGCGCATGAAAGTTGAGCTAACATTAATTCCATATTCCAGCGGTGTTTTTCGAATATCTGCCACGTTGCGTACCTAGTACATGGCGTCGCTTAGCAGGAACGCTATGCGTACCTGCGGCACAAGTTGCTGCGCCTCGCACTTGCGCTTGCTCTTTAAGGGCTTCTGAACTCGCCGCTGGTCCATTGTGAAGAAGTTGTTGATAAAGTGCTGCAGCAACTCTTAGCGCTTCTGCCCACGACCAAATAGCTTGACTGTTGCGTCATAGAGAATCGAACGTACTCGACGAACTCGAAGCAGTACTGACAGGTGCACGGCCGCTCCGTGCTCACGCAGGACGAAACACTCTTGCGCAGCTCCTCAAAGTCGCAGAACCGACGATCCACTTTGAAGGCCAGACGAGCTGCTCGCGCTTCGTTGGAGCTGGGTTTGCTGACTGGTAACCGCGACGCTGGCAGAGACATGAACACTTCCAGCACGAAAACTAGCTCGTTGTCTGCATCCCTCCGCGTCACGTTGATCTCCACGCGCTCGACGCTCCAGAGGAACCCGGCGGGCAGAGACGTGCTCCACTGGTGGTGCGCCTCCAGTCTGAGCCCAAACGCGGCTGAACGACTCCTTTGATGTACGTCTGTGTGGAACTGGTGAGTGGGTCACACACGGAGACCAGCAGCTTTGGGCGCAGCTCAGTGTTGGAGGTTGGCACTCACCATGTCCTCTTGTTCTTGAAGCTGCAGTCACTGCACTGATGAAGAGGAAGCAGCGAAAATGATGTGGTCCAATCGAAAATGGTTTAATAAATCGTTGCTTGTATCTTACGAATTATCATGTAATTGTTGCTTCAATTAAGACAGACAGAACAGCCCTAACTCTAACAGCGAACATTGGTGTTCGCTTACGACAGGGGCGATACGGTACACAGTCTTCTGAAGACCCTGCGCAAGTGAAGCCGAAGCGCGCACGCAAACGCGCCTCCAAGGCTCGAGCAACTGTGTGTTTCGAGTAGTTCACAGCTGTGCCATGCATGTACGAATTAGCAACAGTTAGCAAAGCCATCCTTTACGAGTCCAGACACGCGGTAGCGTACATGGTGATTTTCTTACCTTCTGGCTTCAAGCTGGATACAGCGTCGGCGGGGTACAAGGTCGAGGTCCATGCGTTGGGCGTACACGCTGAAAAAGGACTCTGGCGTTATTGGCAGCACATGGATCACAGGCCGTCGCAGTCAGCTCTGTCGTCAAAACCATGCGTGCACTGCAAAAGGCTGACCACCTGAAAGCCTTCTTGGTCAGTATCGCGAACGCTACTTTGAAGGCGACGTTGTCGATCTGACGCCGAAGTCAGCCCTTCCACCATTCATCCGCTTCACCTAGCAGTTGCATCATTACATACAGAATAGAGGTAAACATAACCTGCAGCACGTGTGGCTAAGCCCGATAATTGCTCGCATAGATCGCCAGCCTATATAGTAAAGCAATTACACATACAAAAAATCTCTAAACAGCACGTACAGTCATGGGTTGGATACATCGCGCCGATTCAGAGCCTATAGTACCACAAATGTAGACATACGAGAACACACAAAAGAGAAAAGCCCACGATGGGATTCGAACCCGCTCCTCCTAAAAACCAAAAGGGCTTGAGATCATCCTAACAAGCTCCGTTGGCATGGCGTCAATAAAAAGACAAACATGCATCCGATGAGGTCCATACGCTCCGAGCTCGCATCGGCATTGCGGCCGCTCCTTGCGCGAGCGTCTGACTCGCCCGAGAGCGAGCTAGCCTCCTCGAACAACTCGAGCGTCGAACCTTCGGCGTCTGGGACGGGGTCGACTTGCACAAGCCGTGGCGAGGTATTGCCGCGGTCCATCGTGGTGATTTCTTCCGGCGCGACTGTGGCCAGCGCGTGCCTTGCTTCATGTGACGTGCGCGCTGAGACCGTTGCCGTTGTTGAAACTACCTCAGCCGGTGTGGGCGCTGTGCGCCCTGCTTCCTCGACGGCAGCACGCTTCGCTTCCAGCATGAAGGTGGTGACGTAGCGTGCGGTGATCTTGTTTTTCTTAGTAGCTGTAGCTCTTATAACCAGTGGTGTTAACACTAATAAAAGTATTATTTCAAGGTCTTCTTGTTGATCTGTTGTCACCTCGATTTGGAATCGTAAGTTGCGGAGCGCTTCGCCGCCGATCGTCGTCTTGCCGTCGCCAACTGCAAGCAGAGTCCTGTAGACCGCGGTTTTGAGCCTTGAGCGGGACACGAGGCTGAAGGATATGTTGTCCATGCTGCAGAAATTGGAGAATGAACATAGTGTAGGCTTGCGCTGCATTTTCCGTTAGGGTAAAACCTGTATAATATTATAACATTTTATTTGAGCTTGTCCGTTATGAAGTCGTACTTGTATTTACTATGCCATGCGTACAGTGAAAACTGTTCCACTTCAACTTCGCAGCCGTTGCGAAGTTGAAGTGTGTTATTTGCGTACGCGTACACAACCCATTTGGGATGTGCAGACGTTGGGACAGTATTACTAGATGTACTTAAGTGTGTTATTTACGTACTTGCCATTCCGTAGAGTGCAGTCATTTCAGTACACCAGACTAGCATTGAGTATACGTCCGCCGAAGTGGTCGTGAAGAGCGCGGAAGTGGTCGACATCAACACCCCGGGAGCCCGCTCGTCTATATGGAGACTATCATGCCGCGCGGCCTGGCGTTTGCAATGGTCCACAGCTGCTGGACCACTTCGACCTCTCGCAAGCAGTTGCTGGCACGACCGGACGTGTGTATGGGCGGCCGCGTGGCGGAGGTACTGACGTTCGTCGGACATCCAGCAGGCCACAGATGTTGCGCGTAAGATGGTGACCAAGTACGGCATGAGCTCGGACGTGGGCCTCGTATTCCTCTACCTGTGTGGCAACGACACTAGTGCTACCACAAGCAAGACCAGTGACATCAGAGACTGCAACTAATGAGTCATTACAATTTAGTTGAAGTTGCCGCAGATGTTTTTTTACGATTGCCCCATAAACGAATTTGCAGCTTTTGGCAATGGGCCCTCGGGTTCAAGTGCTGGTCCTGCGTCTGAAGCAAAACACAGCTCGAGGCCTGACGCGCCTTCGTCCTGAGATAGCAGGTTTGGGGTTCCCCGCGGGACGCTGCTGATTCTACCGACAGTGGTAGTGATGACGAACAAAACAGCAACGACTTTCGCGATGGTGAAGCGAGTGATACCGAGCAGAACACCCCGGAATCATTTGTAGCTTTATTGCTAGAAGCTCAACCTGTTCAGCAGCACAACAACCTGCACGAACTTCGCGGTGGTCATGAATCGAGCGATGGCGATGGTGAATTGAGTGATAACGGTAACGGTGGTGGTGGATTGATTAATAACGGTGGTGGAATGAGTGATGACAATGGAGATTTGAGTGATAACGACCAGAACCTTCCTGTTGCAGTAGCGCAACCTGCTCAACCCGATGATGATGAAGCTGAACCAGAAATGTTAACAGAATTGCGGACGACAAACTCTTGTTTGTGCCCCTAGGCGCAAACATGAGTGACCACCTTCGGCTTCAAAGGCGTCGGAGAACGGAACCCACGCCTAGGTTCGAACTCCCTGCGCCTACAACTACTCGTTTGCGGATGTCACGGACGTGAATCGCGACGGATAGTTGGAGCTCACAGCCGCAGCACGATGCTTGTTCAAAGAAGGTCTGGATGCGATGACCCAGCAGATTATGTAGGCGCTCGAATGTGCAAGAATGTTTTTTCAACCGTGAGCTCTAAGGCAAGGATAGCTGGTTACGCATTTGATTTAAGGAACTGTGAATTTCCTTTTGAAGATTATGGCGTGACTCTGGAGTCTGTTATCGTCAACTATCCGGATGACAGATTGAAGACTCTAGAAGATAATGTTCGCAACAAACTGAGTAATTATGACTTTCGCGTGATGTGGCACGCGAGTGGTGTGCAATACCCGGGGCGGCGTACCCCAAGCTCGGAGCTGGTCGAGCTGTTGACCGATCAAGGCCAGTCGGTGTGGGTAGATAATGTATATTGGCAAAGCGTCGAAGAAACTGCTCGTTCTCACGGCGCAGTCACCGTTTCCTCCTCGGAAACGGTGGCGCTAGTTGACGATATCACTTGTGCGTTTGCCGAAGCAAACGCATACTTTGAGATGAGACGACGCCAGGCCGAAGAGAACACCCTCTAACACAACTACGAGCAGGCCCTCAACGCGATCTCGAACCTACTTCACGCATATCGGAGAGAGGCGAGGAGACATCTTCACCAGCGATTTACAAGGGCCGCTTACATGAGAATCCGGCGGATGTACCAAGAAGAGAGTCTACAGGAATGACAGGAGCGACTAGAACTCGCTCGACGGGCGCGAGCGGAGCAGAATCGCCGCTTTCGCTACGACGAGGCCATGGAAGAGATCGCGAACCACCCGGCTGAGGTCCAAGCTGCGGAGCGGCGACAGCTTGACCGGCGATTTCGCCAAGCCGAGCGTCGAAGAGTCCGACGATTGAGAGCCCGCAATCGTTAAGAACTTTTGGCAGTGCAGTTTGGTGACACCCAGACGAGATTCGTTCTGAAACTACAATACCAGCTCGGGGAGCAAGTATTTCCAACAAGTGCTGACCAGTCTGGAGGTTGAGAGTCCAAATGAACCAGCATCTCCGGATGAGGACGCTGCGGAGCTTGCGATGCTAGGTACAAATACTCTAAAATGGATGGCTGTGCCGCACTTTCGGGCTGGAAATCAAAGCGAAGCCATGAACTTCCTGCTATAGTCCGACACGACGTCAAACGGTGGATTCTCTTCTTCCTTGTACTGGTTGATGATCTGCGGGGCTCTTCACGACTGACCATCATGGCGAAAAGGTGCTCGGTATCAGCTTCACCAGCATTAACCAGGTACCAGCCAGGTTCAAGCTTGGTTGTGAAGCGCTGCAGCACTTCAACATGAGCTAATGACCGCACGGTTTGTTTCTCTGTGGTGAGTCTGTAGCCGAACTTGACCCCTTGGTCACGCGCTAACCCTAAAACAATCACTTGCTCGTTCTTGCTAATGCCACAGCTTAGATCGCGTGGGTGCTTGGCAGCAAAAGCATTCCATATACGGTAGCAGTGGTCAATTGGCGTTCACCAGATGCGCACAGAATGGCCACTTGATATGCTTTAAGGAAGCATCTGCCAGGTGGCGAGACCGTGGCGCCTAAGAGGCGTTGCCAACTTAGATAGGTACCTGGTGATCCGGCCTCCTTCCACCCACTTGTCCACATCTTCGATAAGCCCCTCTTTTTCAATCGTGAGATCACTTTGCCACAACCACGTTTATTGACGGGGCTGGCAATTTCAAGGCGAGCTTGGGAGGTTGTGGGACATGGTCTCTGCCCGCGATTACTGGTGGAAGGGGTCACTGTGGTCGGCTAGCCCGTATTTTAAGGGGCCCCGCAAAACGGCGCTGAGGCTATCTTAAAACTCAACAGGAAACAAATGTCCGTCCGTCACAAAAGTCACTTTTGGCGGATTTATCGCTGATTGGCTAAGATGCTGCCGAGCGGAGAGAGGCGGCCCCGATTGGCTAAAACGCTGCCGAGCGCAGCGAAGGCGGCTGCCAAGGCCTCTGTGCTTTGCGGGACCGAAGGGCCCGCCCGTGCCTCTCTTCACGGGACTAACACGGAGAGTAGTGCAGCGAGCCCCTGCGAGCGGAACGGGTCCGCTGACTACCGGAGCGTAGCGGAGGTAGCTTAACTAACTTAACTATCAAACACTCACCGACGCGTAGCGGCGGCACTCGGCTAGTATTACACAATTCAAACGTTTACGAAAGGTCATATTACACCATTCAAATATGAAGTTTAGCGAAATTAAGCTTAGTTTTAGTAGCTGAATCATTAAAAATGCAATTATTTCAGAAGTCAAAGTTTATAAAGCGGCTCCTGACCCCAGGGATGCGAAAATGCCATGTTTTACGGAAGTTGGGGCCGGTAATTACGTATAAAGGGGTGGAATGGGTAAAACATCGGTACAATACACAACATGGGACGAAAGGCTCACAGCAAATGAAGAGATGGCTGGGTCCTACGTGGATTTTGCAGCTACATCCATTGATACCTCTAGCTGTACCAGTCCACACGCGAACGTCGGCGATTGAGCAACCGACCCGCAGGTCGACACGTTTCAAAATGTATTTGTGCCTTTCTCTAATTTTGCCGAGATAATTCTGGCCTATTTATAATCCCTTCTTGCACCTAATTATGCCTTCAGATCTAATTCCAGGGCTGCCCATTATGAAGACGATTTAGTAAGAGGATGTATAGGATGTGAGACGCTTTAGGGCTGAATAAATAAATGTTGAACTAGCTTTTATTACAGCTAAGTGCCTGCGCTCCGTACATTTCTCTTACTTTCTCTAAATACATGTCTCTTAATACTTTCTCTAAAAGGATAATAAATTCTACAAATTCCACTTTAAACGGCGATGGGTGGGTGGGTTGCCCCAAAACCCTTTATTCCATTAAGCAAAAACCCTGTTTTGCATCCCTGCTGACCCCGGACCTCCCTTTGCGCCCCGGACGCCTTCTATAGCAGATCGCGTGTCACGGCCTGCTGTTCCTACTCTCGATCACGCCCTCGGAGCCTCCAGAGAAGTGGTATTGCCTGGCAGGATGCCCTAAATGCTACTCAAAATAGTTGAGACTTGTGAATTCTACAGGACCCAATTGAGACTGTGTCGTTATTGCACGCAAAACGTCGTTTCGCTCATCGGACACTCGTGGCGATGCCTCGTCAAGCTCTGACGTTCGATTCCTCGGCTTCTTCGGTCGAGGACGAGATCGTCCAGTGGCTCAGTGGCCAACAAGATGAATCGACCGGTTCTGTGCCTGTGTACGAAGACCCGGACTTCTCTTCCGAGCTTTCGAGTCTGTACTTTGACCCGAGCAAACTTCCCGACTACGTTCCGCAGCAGAATGGCGAGTCTTTAGGTCAAGTGAGTTGGTACCGACCGACGGAGTATACGGAGGACCCCGACTACTTCAAAAGCCCAGCAGGCTGTGGCGTCTTGCGCGAAGGTTTACTTAATGACGCGTGGCTATTGGGGGTCTTCGCAGCGGTAGCCTTGCACCCGGATAACCTCGTGGAAACCCTCTTTGTGTCCGAGTCGATACACGCTTTCAAGCAGTTTGGCGTCTACACCTGTCGGTTCTACAAGGACGATAGTTGGGTATCGGTGACGACGGACACTCGCATCCCGTACTCAATGGAGCTCCAACCGGAAGACAAAGCTTCCAGTGGTGCTGCAGCCTTCTCACCGCCAGGATCTGCACTGTACGGCAGCAGTGTGAACAAGAACGAGGTCTTTATTCCGTTGCTGGAGAAGGCGTACGCAAAGCTTCACGGTAGTTACCAAGTACTGGACGAGAAATACGGCGGAGGGATCGGAGGAAGTGCTGGCACCAGTAGTGGACGCATTCTCGAGGCTTTTCTGGATTGTACAGGCGGTAGCGCACATCGAGTCGACCTTCAACTCGAACGAGTTAAACAACTGCAGTTCGATCAGGCGATAGCGGGACACCCCGCGGCACCAGCTTCGAGTCCGTCTACGCTCTTGTGGAAACAGTTACTACGCTATAAGCGCAAGAAGTGCATTCTCACGACGCAACTTCGCCAGCTCTCGTTTAACGCGCAGGACGTCACAGCGATGGGGATCCTCAAGAACCACCAGTACGTCATTCAGCATGTGACCGAGGTGGGGCTACCGAGTTCGGGTACTACTGGACACGGCTCCGATGAAGTGCTCCGCTTTGTGAAACTAAAAACAGTGTGGGGTCGAGGCATGTGGAAGGGAGAATGGTCGAACGACGATAGTAAGTGGGAAGAGCATGCACAGATTGAGCAGGCAATGCGCTCCGATGCACGCTGCGACTTCTCCCGGTCAGGACACGACGGGTGCTTCTGGATGGTGTGGGAGGACCTGCTAGACAACTTCACCGAGCTCTTTGTGGTGCATGTCTTCTCCCAGACTTTCGCCAGTACAGTGTTCGAGGAGACTGGGTGGGCACCACTGCTGCTGGAGCACCCGTGAAGACCTCAGTATCAGCGGCTTCGGTACCCCCTGCAGCCGCAGGTGGCGACGATCATCATAATTCACAACATTTGCCTGGACACGGAACTCGGTCGAAGGAGACACTGATTGAAAAGACTCGGTGGGGTTGGCTCCATGACGCAGACCCCAATTGGCACCGCAACCCGCAGTTCAAGTTGTCCGTACCCCTGGAAGGTCTTGGGGATACAGTCACCGACAAGTCCGTAGGTGGGGTGCTGCTATCCCTTACACAACGCGACTTTCGACTGTACGGTGGAGACAACTACGCTATCAACTTTGTGCTACTACGCGAGAAATTAACTCTCGCGACGGTGGCCTCCAACGACCCACCTCCTGCAATCTGGGAGTTCAAGCGCAGTCACGTTGCAGCTGAAGCCCATTCCTACGAAAACGCGTCCTCGATTGATTGGACTGGTGTCGCTGCCCCTGCAGCACCAAATACTCCGTCCTTATCGCACCCAGCTACTCCAATGAATGGCGTCAATGGTACTGGAAATGCACCTAGCAATGGTGTTCAACAACCGAAGACTCTACCGGAGCGCGAGTTGGTAAAAGAAGACGTGGCCCTTTACCGGGAACGGCTTACTATCTCGTGCCTTACACAACAAACGCCAAGGTCGAGATGGAGTTTTTCCTGCGCGTCGTTGCGCCTCACCCGATACGAGTCGAGCGCGTTCCTCCGATTATGTCAGTGATTCGGACAGGCCGCTGGCGTGCTGGTGATAATGGAGCTGCGAACGGTGACACCAATGGAGCTCCTGCTGGGGGCAGTACCAGTACCGGTGAGATCGTCAATGCTGGCGGATCGCTACTGATGTTACCACTGCCACAAACTCATGTTGCAGGCGAGGAGAACCCGTCGTGGTGCCAGAATCCGCAGTTCTGGGTTCGCTTCGCAGAGCGCTCACCACGTGAACTCCGTCGACTTCGCAGGTTGTTGGCGGCCAAAGCGCACGTGACCATCAAGGTTGTACTCCGCAAAACTTCTCACCGCGCTTCACTTGGCACGAAAACCCGGCAGCAGCGTGAAGCAGCCAAGGATCGAGCCAACCTCGTCGGAATTACAGCCGTACGAGCTGCCCCCTACATTACAATTCCACCGGTGGTTGTCGGTGGATCCGGTTCCTCAGCCGCTACACAGCTTCGTGTTCACGCCAAGGGCCAGAAGACCAACTTCCTGGGCGAAATTGTGGATTCACCGTACGCCAAGGCCACAGCGATAAGTGAAAGTTTGATACGAGGAACCAAACCTCGTGGAAACCAAAAGGCTGAGCGGGTAGATGACGACGACTTGGATGATTATAGCGAGGCTCCAGCACAGGCCGAGGCTGGAGCGGCGTTAACGAACCTCCCGACACCCAAGTTTGTCGTCAAACCTACAGAGTGGTGTCGATTGTCTTCGTATACCAGTCCAGCCTCCGCTTGTCTGTATCTCCGCAAAGTGCCGAAAGAATGGCTGCTCGCGTCCGATTCACCTAGTGCAGTCAACTCCAGTGGTGGAGGGGGTTTACTTCTCGTTCCGACACTGGGGAAGCTGGAGCGGAGGGCTCGTTCGAGCTGCAAGTTGACTGCGATTTCCCATTACTCGTGGACGAACTACCCAAAGGTGCCGGTGCTGTTCAGAGTATGCCGGGAGAATGGACCGCAACGAAATCGGGAGGCTGCCACTTGCATCCGGATTGGCGACAGAACCCAAAGTTCTACTTGCAAATGCAAGGCGTGCGGCCAACCAAAGTGCGTATCACACTTACCCGTTCCGAGAGGGAGTGGAAGTCGCGTTGTCAACGAGATTCCGTCGGTACAATGATTGGCTTCTACCTGTTTCGAGGTGGCTCTAGCAAGCTGATGCGTCCTGGAGACTCGTCCGATGGGAGTGACTCGCACCCCATCGTTATCAATGGCCGAACGTGGAGCGAGACGGATTTTGTGCCTTTGCACTCGGTGAGTTCACCTCCAGACCTTATTCTCTCAGCTGCAGCCAAAGGTGGATACGTCATTGTGCCTGCTACGTACGAACCCGCTAGACTAGGCAAGTTTGTGCTCTCGGTGCAGTGCGACACTGAATTTGCACTCGAAGCTGTGACTGCATGAATATCTAGCTTTTCACCTGCTCCCCGACCTCGAGTAGCCTTGCGATGTCGAGTAGAAGCTAAAAAACTAATATACGGGACAACAAAAACAAGTTTTTGTTTTTGATAATTTCACAGTAAAATATGGCCCCTTGGTTTTATCGTCCGACTAACTTGCGGTTTTTCTAGCAGAATTTCTGCAAACGCTTCGAAACTCAATGCATTAGCGCTTCTGGCTGCCGTGCAGACGAAGTCGAGATGTTGAATACCTCAGCCGGATTGTAGTCTCCAATGTGCTTACTGGCATCCGTATCGATATGATCCCACCACTGCTTTTGCAAGCCTGGGAAGTTGCACTGGTTGCGGTTCTCGCAGTCCATCGGGGACGCCACGCTGCCCTCGTCATCCGTCTCGTTCGTCATCATCGATGAGTTAGCGGTCTTGGGGTTCATCATTTCGACACAGTCGAGGAACAAATCTGCCGAGTTGCTGCGTTCTCGTCCAGGGGTTCCCTGGCGTCTCAAGATCTCGACCCTCGACTTGCCCAGCCACTTCTTCTTGTCATCCCCAGAAACTGGCGGTGCTTCCACGCTGCCACAGCTGCTCGAGGACGAACACTCGGTATCCGTGAGTTGCAGGCCCAGGCCTTTCCACGCCGACTGGTGGTTCTGCAACGTCGGTCCTTGGTGCACAGCCGCGTCCAGTTTCACAGCACCGGAAAGTCGGCGAGGGAACAGTGCGCTCTCCACGGGGAACAGAGCTTTGGGCGACGGCAGCGTCACTGGCATCGGGAGGGGCATCGCCATGCCTCTCTGAGACAGTCGCAGCGGCGACAGCAGCGTCGGGATGCCATACCCGAAGCCTCCGGAACACACCGGCGAGCTCAACGACAACGGGGAGAAACTCATCGCTGCCGAAGCAGCGCCACTCCAAATTGACGTTGAAGTTGCCGGCCATGTTGAAGTTGCCATTTGCTCTTGTTTACACATGGTGGAGGTTGTGTGGTCGTCACTCGTTGGATTAATCTTTTCCTGAAGTTTGGCTGCTTGGCGACAGCGACGACGGTACGTCGAGTACCAGTGGTTCTTGATGGCGTTGTCGGTCCGCCCGGGCAGCAGCTTGGCGATCTCGGCCCAGCGGTTGCCGAGTCGCTCCTGGGCCGCCAAGATGAGCTGCGTCTCGTCCGCGCGCCACGGAGCCTTGTCGATGTTGGGGTCCAGGAAGTTGAGCCAGCGGGTGCGGCACTGCTTGGGCGTGCGGCCGGGCAGCAAGGCCGCGATCTTGGCCCAGCGCTTGGTGCCGCACTCGCGCACGAAGCGCAGGATCACGGCGTCGTCCGCGGGGGTCCACGCGCGGCGCTTGTCCTGCGTGGCGGTGCTGCCATGGGCGGATAAGATCGGGGAATCAGAGACTTGCATGTCGCTTTTACTGTTGGGGAGTATGCGATGCGGGGCAAGACGCCTCCAGGCCTTGTGCACTTTGCCGGTAGTTTTGGACTTTGAAGTGAGCCCAAACGGAAACGGATGAATGAACTGTGGTTGGCTGAAAAGCGAGACCAGCCGCGAGTAACGGTCGCAGTGCAGAAACAGGCCATTGCGACCTTTCGTTTTTCGAAGAAAAAGGGGATGGGCGTGCGTCTGTTGTTGGTTTCGACTTGTAAGATTGGCGAGGATTGGCGAGGTTGTGTCGTGAAGGCGACAGTAAGATAGCCTGTCATCTGCTGCTTGGTCTCCTTTCCGAGATATTTACCACCAGTCACTGCGTGACTGTGTTACGACTGCGTTGGCAACTACAGCCCGTCGCAAGCAGATGGCTGCTTGGAGATGGCGTCAGGTGGCCGTTGAAACTCCGGAAGAAGATCAGCGAGAACAGCGTCGAGACCGAGGGCGGAACAAATTTTGCCCTGGCGGCGCAAATCTGCACGCGCTCGTGCAAATTGCAGGCGGACTTGGTGCCACGCATGCAGCAGTTGTAACTTGTGGTAGCTTTTGCGCGCTTCCAGCAGTCTCCCGTCGACGGAGATGGCGGCCGATACGTTCGGATCATCCGTTTCATGCGTAGCCTTCGCTTGCTCGCTTCGCGTTGCACTTGCACTTTTCGGCAATTGTCGGGAGCTTGCCGTGCGCGTTAGCTGCTGGATTGCCGAGTGCCAGTGATAGCTATCGAGCAATAGCGCAATGGGGCACAGCTGGCTGGGTCCGAGCCGTTGAGCTACCGGCATGATCGCCTTAATGGACTCAATACCAGTGCGCTGGTACCGCTCAACGGCAAAGGCAACTCGCTGTCGTCACAAAGGCTTTCCGCCGCGAAAACGAATGTGCCTGTCGTCAAGTTACTGCTGTGTGAAGTCACCGAAGTTGCTGGAGTGTTGAGACCTTCGAATCGAAGTTCGACCACTGAATCCGTGTCGTTCGTAGCGGCAAATTTCCCTCTATGCGTGTAGTTTCAGGCCTGGCTTCCTACAAATTCAAAACCACACCCGTCAAGCGCTCTGCAGTAACTCGCACATGCCAGCACAGCAAGCGAGAAGGCATCATTGGCATCAGTTTCCGCGAGTGGTGGCCTTCTTCTACGTCGCTCATCACTGCCATAAACAACGCCCACCTTAAAAACCAACAGTCTTTCCGGGACGGCGATTATGGGCACATTTGGTTGCCAGCCAAACCACACCAAAAACCTCGAGGTTTTTCACCCCCACTTGTCATATCTCTTGCTGTTCCGCAGGTTATTCGTACTTACCACGAGCGGACCCGTTGGTTGGTCGAGGAGCTACGCTCGCGTCCGCCGCCATCCACCGCCGGTCGGTCATTCGAGTTCGCTCTCAATCCCGAAGCTTCGTTCCCTTTACCACTCGCATCCTCTATAAACACCATGGGCGCTCCACCTCCGGCTGGCGAAGAGAAGATCGTCGTTCTGCGTACGGTGGGCGGCGAGGTTGCCCCGCTTCGGCGCTGGCCCCCAAGGTCGGTCCGCTCGGTCTGTCCCCCAAGAAGATCGGCGAGGACATCTGCAAGGCCACCAAGGACTGGAAGGGACTGAACGTGACGGTCAAGCTCACGATCGTCAACCGCCAGGCCACCGTCACGCTCATCCCCAGCGCCTCGTCGCTGCTGGTGAAGGAGCTCAAGGAGCCCCTCGTGACCGCAAGAAGGTGAAGAACATCAAGCACGACGGCAACCTGTCTCTGGACCAGGTCATCTCCGTGGCCCGCGTCATGCGCGAGCGCTCGATGGCCCGCACCCTGGCCGGCACGGTCAAGGAGATCCTGGGCACGGCCGCCTCGCTTGGCTGCACGGTCAACGGCGACGCCCCACGGAGATCCAGCGTCTCATCACGGAGGGCGAGCTGGACATCCCGGAGAACTAAGCGTCGACTGGACTGGACCCATTGCAGATACCTCACGTGATCAATACGACCCTGGGGACTCTTTTTGCAGAGCGAAGCCACGTGTTGGTGTGTTCGATGCTGGTGTTTTGGACAGGTGCTGGATGGACCGGCGAAAAAGGTACGTGTTGTGTGTTTATATGTTTATCTGTGGTTGCCTGTGAAAAGGGGTTTGTGTTGCTGATGATCGCCAATTCAAAATGTTTTAATTAAACTCTGATCCAAAGGAGGACAACATTCAACACGTTGAGGCACACAACCCCGTAACAGTAGTAGATGTCTGTCGAGAGGTGGTGGATGGATCGGCGAATGGTACGTGTTGTATGTTTATATATGGTGTATGTGAACGAAGATTTGTGCTGCCGATGATCGCCAATTCAAAAATGTTTTAATTAAATTCTGATCCAGAATGAAGACAAAAATCTCGTTGAGGCACACAAATCCCTGAACTAGATAGAGGCTTGTAGCTGATCCTGGTGACTCGTTATGCAGATCGAAGACGTTGGTGTTCAGGTGTTGAGCTTCGTCGGAGGGCGGAGAAGTTGTGAACGGTTGATCGAGTTGGTCCGGCGGAAGGTACGTGAGTTGTATGATACATGTATATGTGCGTTTTGCATGGGAAATGGGGATTCGTGTTGCCGATGATCGCCAATCAACATACTTTAATATACTCTGATCCGGAATGAGGACAAGTACAACACGTTGAGGCACACAAATCCCCCAAATTGTAGAGGTAGTTGTAGGCATGCATTGGATTCCACTTGTGGCAGTTGTAGGAGAAAGCTAAGATGAACAATGAAAACTCGATGAAGTGCCGTCTAGAACACAACACATTGATTATCTTTCTTAGTGGCAGCCTTCACGGTGTTTGAAGCGTTGAGGTCCATGCGTGCCTTAGCCGAAGATGATAGAGCTCTGACCTGCGCCGTGCTGTTTCTTTCGTGCCACCTGGGGCGGAAAGTTGTCGTTCGAGCGCTTGTTGGCGTCGGTCTCGGCCTGAACGCCACCCTTCGTGCTCACCGACTGGATGTCGTTGATGCCTTGTGCCTGGAGGTTGGCGCGGATTGCCTCCACGTTTCCTGCAGCGATGCCCATGTCGTTCTTCACCTCTTCGATCGTGTGCGAACCGTCCGCGTGCTTGACGAGAACACGACGGCAAGTCGTGTTGGCCGACCAGCCCTCACCACCGCTGATGTGCCAGCCGTTGCGGATCATGAGCTCGAAGTAGTCGTCGTCATCAATGGACGCGCTCACATTAGCATAGTAGCGCACGAACTCGCTTGGGTGTACCTTGCCGTCCTTCTCACCCCCATCAAAAGTGTCCAAGAAATCACGCAGCACCTCGTCCTCCGTCTTGCGTCCCTGCAGGACGTCCGGGTGCTGCTTGGCATTGTACTTGCCTTGAACATCGTTCAGTGTCACGACGCCGTTTCCATCAGCATCCAAGATCTTAAAGGCCATCAGAACCAGCTGCGTGCGGCGCTCGTTCAGCTCGCCACGCACAGCCAGCAGGAACTCGTCAAAGTCCACACCGCCCGAGTTATTAGCGTCGATAAAGCGGAAAAGCTCTTCCACCTCCTCCTCCGTCAACTCCAACGCATGTTCGCGAACAGCCTTGCTGAACTCTTCCAAGTTCAACGAGCGGTTGCCATCGTCGTCCACAATCCGGAACTTGCGTCCCAAGCCGCGAATACCTTTGGCTCCATGTTCGTACAGCGAGTCACGGAGCATCTCCAGCGACTGCAGCACCGTCTTGGAGCCACGCAGCAACTCGGCCGGCAACACATTTCCGCGACTGATCTCCATGTGCTTCTTCACGGGTGACCCGGACGCCGAGTGGGCAATTGGCCCCACAAAGCCGCCCAAATTAATGAGCGACACGACTCCGTCCGCAAACTCAGCCCCCATCCCCGCGAACCTTCACAGAAGCCACGCGAGGCTCTCCAATGAACACCGCCTGAACCACCGGACGGACGTTCTTGACACTGATCTTGATGAGACTCTGGGTCAAAGCAGCACTGAGCGCCGCGAATTGCGGGTCCTGAGTGTTCAGGAAGCCGAAGCAGATGACCGAGTCGAAGCCGCCGAACTCGGTGAGTTTATTGGCAGCGTAGGGCAGTTGCTCCACCGTTGCAACGGTGAACGTCTCGGACGTGACGCTCTGGGTCTGTAGCTGGGTTAAGCAGTTGGTCACTGCGTTGTTTACGAGCTCCGCGTCACTGCTGGTCTTGAGGAGGGCGACGCGCAAAGTCTGAATCTGAGTCTGATTCTGAGTGGTCTGCGTCTGATTCTGAGTCTGAGGGGCGGGAGGCGGAGTCGCCATTGTGGCGTCCTCTTGAGCTGGAGTCTGCGGCTGCGACGCGCGCTTGCGGCCTGTGTGGACGGGCGCCGAGTCGTCTCCGAAGCTCCAGCTGGAACCGCCACCGGGAGGCGCGTGCACGCGCGTACTGGGGCGCTTGAGCTCGCCCATATCTGTGCTGGTTAGGGTCGACATGTTGCTGTCCTGTCTAAAGGGGAATAATGGATCCAAAACGAAGTTCCTCCGGATTGGTGGAAATCCCAACATGGATACATTTGACCACGTACTTGGTTGAAGTGCTGTTACGAGACTGAGAGATCATGGCAAAGCTAGTACATGTACTTGATTAACTTCCTTCCTTCGCTGTTGCGAGGCAGTGGACACTTGACGTTTGTTCACGTCTTCCATTGTCCTGCACTTCACTTGGAGCCCTTGAAGCCTCCCAGCTGGACCAAGGACACCACCCCGTCCGCAAACTCGGCTCCCCATCCCCCTTCACCTTCACAGAGGCCACACGAGGTTCTCCGACGAACACTGCGCGCACCACAGGACGCACGTTCTTGACGCTGATGTCGATGAAGGTCTGGGTGAGCGCCGCACTGAGTGCAGGGAACTGCGGCTCCTGCGTGTTGAGGAAGCCGAAGCAGATGACGCCGTCGAAGCCTCCGAACTCCGTGAGTTTATTGGCTGCATAGGGAAGCTGCTCCAGTGACGCGACCGTGAACGTTTCGGAGCTCACGGCCTGACCCTCCAGTTTCTCAAAGCAGTTTTGCACCAAGCGGTCCACGAGCTCCGCGTCGCTGCTGGTCTTGAGGAGGGCGATGCGTACAGCTCCAGTTGGTACAGGAGCAGCTGCTGAAGTTGCAGCTTGGGCGACGGGGGCAGGAGCCCCACGTGGAGACTCCATCTTGGTGTCCTGCTGCTGCTGCTGGGCTTGGGGCTGCACGAAGCGCTTGCGGCCTGTGTGGACGGGCGCCGAGTCGTCTCCGAAGCTCCAGCTGGAACCGCCACCGGGAGGTGCGTGCACACGCGTCGTGGGGCGCCTGAGTTCGCCCATATCCGTGCTCGTTAGGGTCGACATGCCTCTTGCTGACGGGCCGATAGGAAAATGGTCTCTGGCAAGATCGGGTCTAATTTTGGCCAATGAAAGGAGCGTGGTCGTTGCTGCACGTTTGTGAGCTTGTATTATTAATATAAAAGCAAGCTGAATTGCAGGACGGGCGAATCGACAGATTCGCTGAGTGCTCGATATCTACAAAATGGAGCAATTGTAGATGGCTACTCAGCAAAACGCGCTTGGTGTGTTGTGCTCAACATGCTGCAGACTTCCGGCCAGCTTCCGCCGCACGTTGCGTCCATGCGCATAGTGTCCAGCTAATGGAGTTCAAGCAGTGAAAAGGCGAGTGAGACTCGCGTTGAAGCTCGGCGGCATCCCGTTAAAACGTGCCGAGTGCATCCGAACACTCACCCAAAGCAACGTGATCCCCACTCGTTGTACTACAGTTCACTGCACCACCAGCAACGCGGATAGCCCGGGCTCGCCTTCGCGTATTGAGTCATACGGTACAGACTGGTCCGACTTTATCGACGAATAATTCATAGCTAGCGTGACCGACTCCTCATTAAAAATCCAGGTAGCGCGTGCCCTTCGTCACGTTGTTTTACTGCTTACAGTCGGTCGCGCTAGCTGCCTAATAATCCGCCTATACGACACTTGTCACTTTCACTCTCCCTCAGGAAGTCAGAGGCTATCTGACCTTCCTGCGTCGAGTACACGTCCGCATGGAGACCAGCGCCCTCGTCACGAGCGCCGAGTCGCTCACGACGGTCGAAATCCCCATCGAGAACGACGAACCCATGAAGCAGCGCACGAAACCCTTCGACACCCCCAAGCAGCACGAGATTCTCGACGAAGAAGCCGCCAAGCCCACGATCGGCTCCTCTCCAACAACCAGACGATGGGCCTACGCACTGGCAATTGTCATGCTGCTCATCACCTTCTACAGCTTCCCCGTACACCACCATTTCCACGGTCGCGGAGGCAAAAACGCTCGCTACGTGTGGTGGTGCGGCTGGCTCACGGCCATCGCCACGGGCCTCGGAGCGCTGCCGTTCTACTGGATCCGGGACATGGACAAGTTCTGGCTCGGCATTTGCAATGGGCTGGCCGCGGGTATGATGATCGCAGCTACTGGCTGCCTGTTCTACGAAGGCTGGTACCTCCCTCAAGCTGCGGACTGCGTCGTGTCCGTCACCTACCGCCTCTTCCTTGGAGCTTTTCTAGGCGTGCTCTTCATCAAGTTCACCAAGGTGTTCCTGGAAGACTACGACGACGTGACGGTGTGTGGACTCAAAGGTCTGGACGCGCGCAAGGCGCTGCTCATCATGGCCGTCATGACGCTGCACTCCGTGTCGGAGGGGATCGGTGTAGGTGTGTCTTTTGGAGGCGAAGGCGGCATCCGTCGCGGCCACATTGTCACCATGACGATGGCCATCCACAACATCCCGGAAGGTGTGGCCATCAGCTTGTCGCTCGTGCCGCGCGGCCTCAGCGTCTTCTACGCCGCTTTGTGGTGCATCATGTCCAGTGCGCCGCAGCCCATCTTCGCCGTGCCATCGTTCTTGTTCGTGGAGCAGTGGCTGCCTATCCTGCCGTGTGGTCTAGGCTTCGCTGGTGGGGCGATGGCCTACGTGGCCGTGCAAGAACTCCTGCCAGAGTCGCTCGAAGACACCAAGTCGATCCCCACGACGGTCTCGGCTACGGCCTTCGCCTTCATCGTGTTCCTGACGATCCAGATCGCACTCAGCGGGTCCATCTAAGTGAGACTTGGAGACTCTTTGTGCGTGGGGATAGATGTACGTGTAGCAAGTAAAAGGCCTGAACCAAATGCACATATTTACCATCAACGACTGCCCCGATCGATAGTTATGGCCCAGGGCCAGTTTCACTGTCCGATCATGAAAAGCCGTTTGCGACCATCTGGAAGCCAGAGGAGGGTTTTCTTTTCTCTCGAAGCGACACCGTTCACTTCTCAACAAGCCACGAAAGAAGAGAAGTAAAGTAACGAAAATGACGAAGATGTCGACGATGCTCCTCGCGCTCGTGTGCGTCGCGCAGCTGCTGAGCGGCAGCTCCGCCAACGAGGCCACCGACATCATGCGCCGCCAGCTGCGCGTCGGGAAGGCGGTGGCGTCGCTCTTTGAGAACCAGCACCAGTCGGCGCGCGAGCTGGAGGAGAAGATCATGCAGGACGAGGAGAACGACAAGGACAAGGAGGTGCAGGCCGAGCCCACCAAGTTCCGCATGCGTCGCTTGCACTCGCCCGACTATGTGGAGCTCATCGAGTAAATGGAGCAAGAGAGAGAGAGAGCGAACCCCAAGATGCAACATAGTGTCGTGCATGTTACTACAAACTAATCGAAGAACACGGGCTTTTGTCTAGCCATCTCGGCTAGTGTCTCCCCCTTTTCAGCAAGTTCTTTGTCTACGAATGTTAACTGGGCTGGGTGCTGCATCTTAGCCTTCCCAACGCATCTTAGCCTTCCTGAATTGGGCTCTTAGCAACGAAGAAGCGATCAGCAAAGCTTAGGAGGCTCTGAATAGCAACATGTCGACAGGAAGTATTGTAAAACTTGAATGCCAGCTCGGTGAACGTACAGGGTATCCAGCAATGCCTTGAAGTGGCTCACGTTCACTTTCACTTTCACCATCTCGAGCGACCTCGACGGAAACCTCGACAGGATGAATGACGAGTCTGCTTCTGTCCATTCGGAGCTTCCTCCCCACCACTGAGGCCACCCACAACCTACTGCACAGTGAAGAGGAGAACAGCAACGCCACAACGCCACCGCTTGTTCGACAACAACGTCAGGTTGAGCCTGATTCATAGCTGCCGAAGAACAAGTGAACACCGTGCGGCCAAGCGAGAAAGCCGCTCTTTACAGCGTTGCCATTCTTCATTTAAATCCAGCCCAACAAACATCTCAACGCCACGAATGTCATCCGTGAAGCTACAACAAGCAAGTGTACCCATTCATTCTTGTGTACCCATTGCCAACTTCAACGAGGAAGAAGCCACACTGAACTGCTCATTTCGAAAGCCGCAACGTACCGCACAAGTTTCGACGGACAGCAAAACCCAAGACACGCATCATGCGCACGACCTTCCTGCTAACACTGGCGACGATTGCCTGCGTGCTCCTGACAGCGCAAGCTGAGGAAGGGAGGATCGAGGTCGGCCAAGTCAAGCACAAGCCCGGACGCCGTGTCGAGGAGACCAAGGACAAGATCGTGGTAGCCAGCCTGCCCAAGCTCGGCCACTAGGGTACCGACACAAACAGTAGGCAGAAGCAATTGCACCATAAGTCAATGAATCCAACCTCCACCTCCTCCTCTTCCCATTCCCATTCTCACCCCACCAACGGCGTGCTAGCCGTTGGAATCGCTGAACGTTGGAAGAAGCCAGTAGGTACCCAGAGCTCGCATTTGCTCTACATTTTCAATCGAGCAGACTCGAGCGAACAGCCAAACGCCAAGATGAAGACGACCCTGGCACTGAGCTGCTTCTTTCTCGCTTTCGCGCTTTCAAACGCCGACGTCGTGCAGCGTCACCTCCGCCAGGCAGACTACGAGACATCGAAGCCGGATTCGCCTCTCGATGGGTTCCGAGCTCTCATCCACAAGGCTGAGAAACACGAAAACTCCCGCAAACTGCTCAACGACGACGGCCAAGCGATCGAGAACTTTGTCTCGGCGATCGAGAAGTTTGCTGAGAAGGACGGACGCTTTCGACGCACGGAAGAACAGGATGCCACGGAGCGCCATGTCGACTTCCTGGTGGGCCTGATGACTGGACACGAGGTGATCAAAGCCAAGAAGGATGATTAGCAAAAACAACATGGCAACTACACGTAGTGCACGTCGTTCTTCATATCGAATTTCAAACCGCCAATCAGTAGATAACTCGCTCATCGTTTGTACAAAATATTCCGGCGTCTGCTTGCTGTCAGTGGTTTACTTCCCCCACTGGCTGCGTGAGGCTCCTCATCTTCATCTTCATACGCTTCTTCATTTCCTACCGGCTCGTCGACGGTTCCATCAGAGCCAGGGGCAAGAAACAAGTGGGCGCGATACTGGCCATGGAACTCTTCGTGACGCTCGCTATGTGCCAGCAAGTAAGCTTCACTTCCCATCTACACGAAGCAAATTCGTATTAGCGCTTGATAGCCCACAAGTAATTAGCGATAGCCACGTACCTCCATTAGGCGAGAAACTGTACGATCAAACGCGAACACTTCGTCAACATTGGACTTCATGTTCGCGTCGACTTGGTACAGGCGTTCGGGGCTTTCCGGTGCCAGACAATGTAACTAGCCAACACGAAACAGCAACGGTGAGCTCACAACTAAAACACCAGAACAGCCAACAGTAACTCACCCGGACTCCACGGTCATACATGCAATCGACGAATGTGATGAATCGTCGCAACTGGTTGAGTTGCTCAGCATTGAGCGTAGGGATATCGCTCACGAACACGACCGAGAAGGCTTTGGCGATCGCCAGATAGTCTGCTGCACCGAGCGGTTTATCGCATAAGTCCCGGAAGGAAAAGCGACACACACCCGCTCCCAACGCCGCCTCCGGTACGTGAACTCGTCGTCCTTGGGTCGTCACGAAGGTCTGCACAGTTTCCTCGCCATTACAGTACTCCAGAAACTCATTATCAAACGAAGCCCGCGTGTCGGGTGTGATCGGGTACTCGTACACGTTGTCGGCATGAACAGCGCCCTTCAACACGCGGTAGTCGGTCGTCGAGTCTTCGAGCGATACGACATTGCACCGTTTCCCCAGTAGCTCAATGAACGGCACGAACAGCTCTCGCTGCAGTCCGTTCTTGTACAGATCAGCAGGTGGTCTGTTGGACGTGGCCACCATCACGAATCCTCTGGCCAGTAAAGCCGAGAAGAGTCTTCTCAAAATCAGAGCGTCGGCCACGTCCGTCACCTGGAACTCGTCGAAGCACAGCAGCCAACTGTCCTCCAGCAGCTTGTCGGCGATATGCGGGATGGGGTCTTCTCGGAAGCCCTGGCGACGCAGCTCGTGCATCTGCTTGTGGATGTCCAACATGAACTCGTGGAAGTGCACGCGCTGCTTCTTTTGCACCGGAACATTGTCGAAGAACATGTCCATCACGAACGTCTTGCCGCAGCCCACGCCGCCGTAGAGGTACAGGCCCTTGGGCGCTTGGACGTCTGTCTGCTCTGGCTTCTCGTCCTTTCCAGTGAGTTTCTGCCACCAAGAGGAGCCACTGGACGCATTGACCGTGGCTTTGGGGCCTCCGTAGCTCAGGAGCTCGTCGTACAGCGCGTCCAAGTGGTGCACGGCGCGCACCTGCACGGGGTCGTACGTCACGTTGTCGCGGTCCACGCGCTGTTTGTACACGGCGTGCAGCGTGTGCTGACTGGACGGGATGGCCGTCGCCAGCGTCGAGTGGCGGCGCACTGCGGCTACACGTCGAGCAGCGAGGCGCAGCATTGATAGACGAGAACGCAACTGAAGACGTGTGCCTCTGGTGGCGAAATGCACAGTGAGCTGAGATTGTTGCGTTCGCAGTGATGTGGTTTAACGGTTTCGTTTTTGACCAATGGCGGTAGAGGTTGAAGGGCACGCTGATTGGTGGACACTAAGTACGACGGAGGGCTGAGGTCGTAGTAAGTACGACGGCGCATAAGCTGTCGCACAATCACTTTGGGCGATTCGTGGCGAGAGCGTTGGCCGACGAGCTCCGGGTCGAGCGCCTCGCCACTTGTGCCGATAGTAAGCATTGCAACGTGAATATTCGTCCGCTAGTCTCGTTGCTGGTTGTCAATTTGTGAGTTTAAGTCGGAGTCTGCAGTCAAAGACGAGGATGAGAAAACGGTTTTGGCTCAATCCGAGCGCGGCCGGCATGAGCGCCGCGCGGCAGCACGAGACAAGGAGCTTCGTTCTCTGTCGAGAGCGCGGCAGATGGACGTGACGGAACACGTAACATATCTGTCTTTAAAAAGTGATACAGGAGCCGCTTGGGCTTAGAAGACCGTGGTGGGTGTAAAACATGAGCGTGTGGTGGGCTAATACTAAAAGTGGGGCCGGAGACGCCATCATCGCGAGTTCTGCTGCAATGTTCGCGCTAATACGCAGACTGCACAGGAAGCACGAGGAAAATTAGTCCAGCGAGCAGGGACTGCAACGAGCAAGGGCGTGCGTACCGTGGCGTAGTGCTCGCACGCATTCCTCTATTGCCGCCGTGTTCTTGGAGGCCTGTGCGCCCTTCTTGTAGACTACCACTAACGCATCGTTGCCTTCCACAACGCTCACTTGTATGCACGAATTGCGTCCGCTTTGAATCGTCATGGAGCTTACACCGTCGCCGGAAAACGACACTGCAGAGGAAAAAGAAACAGAGAAGAAGAGGTCAGCTTCTGGTGCCGCCATGGAGGCAAGCAAGTACCCAACATACTCATATCGATGGAGCTGTTCACGAGCGCCTGCAGATTCGCCAGCACTCCGATCGGGTCCACGTCTCCTGTTGCACACGTTACTGCGCCATCCACCACGAGCATGGCCTTCAAAATCCCACGCTGCTTTTGCACTGTTCGATCATCGACGCAACAATAAGTCACAGTTCTTCAATCCCCCACCAAGCTCACCACAGCACTCACATTTCCTGACAATCGGCTTCACTGACTCGCGTATGACGCTGAGAATTCTGTACTGGAAGCGGTGGAAGTCGCGCAAGTTGTGTCCCACGTTGCCGAGCTCGTCTCCGTGCTGGGCAATAAACGCCGCCAGCAGTTCCTGCGCCACGAAGGCCGAGAAACTCGCGGCGTCCGTCGTGTCGTGGAACATGGCGCAGAAAACTTTGTGCTTGTCGTTGGTCACCACCGTCACAGCCACTAGCAGCAGCAAAGGCACAACAATCAAACAAATGGTCGATCAGCGACCAGTAACACCGCTCCACACCCCTCTAGCAGCAAAACTAAAGCGAATTAACACACCGGAAGACATTTGAATGTACGACACAGGTGCGCCGCTTGCTTTGTTGGAGAACTCGAGCATCGCAGTGATCAGGAGCCCACCAAACGCGGCTGCACAGGCAAACAGGCGAGATAATCCCGGTTTTTCTGTCAGAACTCGGCGAATACAGCGCATTGGAGCGCACAAGTTGCACGCATAGAAAGCCAAGACGATGGAGAAGGTAGGTACCTGAGCGATAGCGTTCGCGTACTCCTTGGAGAAGAGCACGATGCCGCTGGACGCCATGATGAGCACATTGCGCAGCATGGTCCGTTTGGTCTTTGGTCCAGGGGAGTCGGCAGCTCTTTTCACTTGATTTCACTATCGGCTTAATCGAGCCAGGAGACGCGGTACGGTCAATAGTGAACGCAAGTCACTTGGAAATGTCTGAACCTATAAAATCCCAAGATGTGCTTGTTGACCTATAAACAGCGACCATTGGTCAACAGTCTAGGAATTCGCAGCAATGACGGCGCACGAGTCTGTGGCGCCTGTGGAGCAAGGAATCTCTGGCGAGGAGGCCGCTCCGTTGGTGATAGAGCGCTATCTGAGTGATGAGCAGACCCAGCAGTTCAGGGAGAAAGGTGTGCTGGTGGTACCCAATGTTTTGACACCTGAGGAGGTCGAGGAAGCGCGTCACGGACTCCATGGAGAGCTCGCCAAGTACGGAGTGGTGCGTTGCTGCTTGGCTTTGACCTTACTGCAGTGGATGCAAGTGGTGTCTGACATGGCTGCAATTGTGTGGTGATTTCTTTGCAATGGTAGGACCACGAAAACTTGGAGGAGACGGGTGACAACCTCAAGAAGCTGTCGAGTACCGGTGGTGCAGGTGGCATCTTGGACCTCTTCTATCCATCGTGGAGACTCAAGGTGGCGGAGCACGAGAAGGTCTTTGCAGCCATGACAGATTTGTGGGAGGCCACGTACGCACACAACCACCCGGACTTCCAGCACCCGTTCGGAGACTTTGACGGCAAGCGCGGCTACATGTACATGAACCGCGTGTGCTACCGCGTGCCGGATGCGATTTCCAGAAAGTTTGGAAAGAAGAAATCGCGTCCGATGCAGCGGTCACTGACGCCGCACTGGGATTGTTGTCCGACCAACATGTTCGACTCGGGCAAGGACACCCCGCGCTGGCGACCTATTCAGTGCATCACGGTGCTCACCAGCAATACGGAGCCCAATACGGGAGGCTTCGAAGCCGTTCCTGGGTTCCACAAGGAGTTTATTGACTATGCCAAGCATTTGCCAGAAGTCCTGACAGAAGCGTCATTGACCGCTCCCGTTCGCCGTCCGCAGGTCTGTCTCGGCGACTTCTCGCCGCTGCGTATGCAGGAGGACCGAGAAGTGATCGATCGCTATCAGCACATTAACTGCGAAGCTGGCAGTGTAATCTTCTTCGACTGGCGCACACCGCATGCCAACAGCTACAAACACGTCGGCAGCATTCCTCGTGAAGTGGTCTACTCAGGTTTCATCCCAGACACGCCCATGAATCGCAGTTACGTGCAGGAGCAGCTCCGCCGATACAAAGCGCGTCTTCTACCTGCCGACCACTGGCAAAAAGACGACGTCGATGCTCGTGTCACTGAAGACTTCTCCACGCACCATTTTTCATCTCTCGGGTCGCGCCTTATTGCGCTCCACCCGTGGTAAACCTCAACATGGCTACATTTCGCTGGTCGCAAGTTCTAGATCCCATCCTACAACCTTCCTACATTACGTAACACTTGTGTACACTCTGCCAATCAACCGTTCGTCGACGATGCTACGCCGCACATGGTCAAGTGCCGCGGCTGCAGCGCTGCGTCGCCGCCCCCAGTCCTTATTAGGTGCTTGTTTCAGCTCCCAGACCTCGTCAAGACGACTATGTAGCATTGCAACCGCTCCAAATGGCGTTACAAGCTCTGATAACAGCAAGAAGCACGTGGTTGTGGGGATGTCCGGCGGTGTGGACTCGTCGGTGGCTGCGCTGCTGCTCAAGCGCCAGGGGTATCGAGTTACCGGAGTTTACATGAAGAACTGGGACTCCAGCGACGAAGAAGGCGAGTCGGCGTGTCCCGTGGACTCCGAGTACTTGGATGTACAGAAAGTCTGCGAGCAGCTTGGGATTGAGGCGCAAATGGTGCATGTGGAACGGGTTGTAATGGGGGCTACGAAGTACTGAAGGTAGTATTTTGGTGTGGTTTCAGGTGAACTTGGTGCAGTCGTACTGGAACTCGGTGTTTGCGCCGTGTCTGGAGGGGTTCGAAGAGGGGTTGACGCCGAATCCGGATATCTTGTGCAACCGGGAGATTAAATTCAAGGCCTTCACGGAGTTTGCGCAGCAGATTGGAGCGGACTATGTGGCGACGGGCCACTATGCGGCGTTGAGACCAGCGGAAGATGGCGGCCCGCCAAACCTTTGCGCGGCAGTGGATGATACGAAAGACCAGAGCTACTTCTTGTCGAGTGTGGACGGAAGAGCGTTCGCGAATGTCTTGTTTCCGCTGGGCGGTATGTGCAAGACGGAAGTGCGGCGGATTGCAGCAAGTGAGGGTCTCTGCACAGCGACGAAGAAGGACTCGGTGGGGATCTGCTTCATCGGCAAGCGCAACTTTGCCGACTTTATTCACCAGTACATTCAGCGTCAAGAAGGTCATTTCTACACTGTGGATGGAGAGAAGATGTATCCACACAATGGATTTACAGCTTACACGGTGGGCCAGGGCGCTCGGCTTCAAGGTATGAGCGCCAAGTGGTTCGTGGTGGGCAAGCACAAGTCCGACCATTCCGTGATCGTCGCCGAAGGCACGCGACACCCGGCACTGTTTTCAGATGCGTTGTTCGCCTCCACAGCGCAGTTCAACTGGATGGCAGGAGATCTGCCAAAAGAGCTCCTTGAAACGGGAACGGGTCGTATGCGCTGCTTCTACCGTGTGCGGTACCGTCAGGATCTGGACGAGTGCACCATTTCGCTCGTGTCGAACCGCGAGGCTCGCGAAAGTGCCAGCAAGCTTCACGACTGGCAGCCCGAAGCTCTCTCAAACGACGACGCTGAGCAAGGAAACAACCAGGAAAAAGTCAGCTACTTGCGCGTGGACTTCGACCACCCTCAGCGTGGCGTGACCCCCGAACAAGCTCTTGTACTGTACCGCGCCGACGGCCTTTGCTACGGCGGTGGCCCCATCGCTGCAGCCGGCAAAACCTACTTAGAGCAGCAAAAACCGCTCACTCCCGACGTTCACGACTGGCATCGCCAAGGATAGAAACGCATTTCTAAAGCCAATCGCAACCTGCACTTCAACATGGCGCAACCCTCCTCCCATTGGCTGAAAGTCGCTTCAACATGGTGTGCACCACGCCAACCTCCCTTTCTTGAAGCCATCTCTCTCACTTCCCAATTAGCTCCTCGACCATGAGCAGCTACCCGACGGACCCTTCGCCCATGCTGCCGCAGTCGGCGCTCACGCACGCCGCCGCCGCCGCCGCGGCCGCGATGCCCTTCGGCTTGGGCGGTGGTGACTCCCCGAGGCCGGCGACTTCCCGTGCAGCTGCCGCTGTCCCCCAACCTGATGCGCAACCTGGGCGACCGCTCGTACGACAAGCGCAAGGGCGCGGCCATGGAGCTCGAGAACCTCATCAAGCAGCTGCAGGAGAACGCGGCGTCCATCGAGTTCCACCAGCAACACCAGCTGCAGCTCAACGACGAGGCGCCGGCCTCGGACGCCGAGTCGGAGAGCGTCGACACGGGCGCGTCCTTCGCGCCCAACCCTAGCCGACAGCGCATCCCCGCCATCATCGAGCTGCTGGGCAACGACTTCGCCTGCTCCTCCAACGCCAACCACCGCAAAGGAGGGTTGATTGGCCTAGCAGCCACGGCCATTGGGCTAATGCACGACGCCCACCTGTACCTGGACAAGCTGCTGCCCCCGGTGCTGCACTGCTTCGACGACCCGGAGAGTCGCGTGCGCTACTACGCATGCGAATCTCTGTACAACATCGCCAAGGTGGCGAGGGGCCACATCTTGCACTACTTTAACCAGATCTTCGACGGGCTCTGCAAACTGTTCGCTGACGTGGACGTGGACGTGAAGAACGGAGCTAATTTACTGGACAGGCTGGTGAAAGACATCGTGACGGAGAGCGAGTACTTTGACGTGGACATGTTCATTCCACTGCTGCACAAGTACATTCGGATGACGAACCCGTACATTCGACAACTGCTGGTCGGGTGGATCACCGTGCTGGACTCGGTCCCGGATATTGACATGCTGGACTGGCTGCCGGAGTTTCTGGACGGACTTTTCAACATGCTGAGTGATGGGAACAGGGAGATCCGACAGGCCGCGGACAGCGCGCTCGCGGAGTTTTTGAGAGAGATTAAGCAGACGGACGACGTGGAATTTGGGAGGATGGTGGACATCCTGGTGGGACAGTGTAACAGTAAGGAGAGGTTCAACCGACTCACGGCGGTGAGTTGGGTGCAGGAGTTTGTGAACCTTGGACGTGAGAAATTGGTCGAGTTCTATGCGGATCTGCTGGCGGCGATCATGCACTGCATTTCGGATGCTGAGCATGAGATCCGTCAGGTGGCTGAACGAGCGAACGACGACTTGCTGCAGCTTGTAAAATCCACGACGGAAGATGTGGAGCTACTGCCGCTGATGCAGAAACTTACGACGGAACTGGGGAGTGACCACGTGCCAACTCGAATGGCTGCGCTGCGGTGGATCTCCATGTTGCTGGAGAAGTATCCGAACCAGCTCTCGGCTCATATCGGACAGCTCCTGCCCGCCTTGTTGCGAACTCTGTCGGATATCTCGGACAGTGTTGTGCTCCTGGATCTGGAAGTGCTGGCTCGTATTTCGCTCAACAAAGTGGAGTTTGAGAAAGTGCTCAACGCGATTTTGCTGCTATTCGCACAGGACCGACGCTTGCTGGAGATGCGTGGGAGCATGATCGTACGCAAATTGTGCGTGCTGTTAGATTCCAAGAGTATCTACCTCATTTTCGCAAAGGTGCTGGGCACCGAGGCTGTCTATTTGGATAGCCAGGCCGACAGTGAATTCGCTGCCGTGATGGTGCAGACGCTGAATCTCATTTTGCTTACAGCCAACGAGCTTGAGCACCTCCGCGATATTCTTCGCCGCAGTTTCCAGCCACGCGCATCCGAAGATGACGTTGAGGTGTTCACGGTAAGCACTTTCAAGGTTTCGTGTACCCGGTCTCTCGTTGTTAATTTATGTGGTATACTGCATTTTCTAGGCGCTGTTTCGGTCGTGGTGCCACAACCCCATTGCAGCGTTTAGTCTGTGCTTGCTGGCCCAGTCCTACTCCCTATCTGCTGCGCTCATCAGCAAATTTGCCGATATTGATGCGTCGGTGGGCTTTCTAATGCAGATCGACAAACTCGTACAGCTGCTGGAATCGCCGATCTTCATTCAAATGCGTCTACAGCTTCTTGAGATCCAAGAGGACTACCACACAGACCTGGTCAAGAGTTTGTACGGCCTTCTGATGCTACTCCCGCAGAGCGCTGCATTCCGCGTGCTACGGGATCGACTAGCAAGTGTGACTAGCATGGCTACTGCAATTGGACGGATAGACTTGAATGGTGACTCGCGTCGTCTGCACAAGTCTGAAGAACCACCGTCCAGTACGACAAGTACCGACGCTTCCTTGTCTGGTGCACCACGCATTGACGCCAACGCACTGCTCTCCCACTTCGAGACTGTCCAAGCGAAGCACACCGAGCTGCGAAGGAAAGGTACGACTGCTGCCCAATTTTTATCGTGTACTTCAAGGTTGATCGTTTGTTTGTGTATGACTATACTTGATAGGGATGTACGAAAAAGCACTCGCCAAAGAACAGACCAGTGCGAGTAAGTAGAAGTGCAAGGCGAATCCAAGTACAACGTTGGTGGTACTCGGTAACGGAAACTAATGTTAACACGACAAGATGGATAAAGGTGCTGGTTTTTTCATGCTGATCTGAAAATTATTGGCCTGGTAGCTCACGTTTTCACTCGATCTCGATATATTCTTTGGTCTCGGTCTTGACATTGTCAGTCTTCTTACCGCGCCAAAGTGCCAGTCGGCCAGACGAGTTACCGCCTGCAATCAACTCGAGATGCGGATGGAATGCGTTAATGGAGTGCACGGATGCGAAATTGTCACTCGTCAGCTCGCGCATAGGGCGTCGACGCCCAGCACGGAAGATCTGAATTCGTCGCGGCTGCTCCATACATCCCATGACGAACTGGTTTGGTCGTTTGGGATCCCAAGCAGCGTGGAGCTTGGTGAGCCACCGCCCCGTCATGTTGTTGTGTCGAACACGAACGGAACCAGGCAGCGAAATCACCGATTTGTCGGACGCCTTGCGATTCGTGAGGCTCGACGTATCGAACATATCGATGTACGAGTCTTGGCCTACCGTCACCAGCCACGCGCCATCCCGCGGGGAAAAGTACGCACAGTTAACACTGCGGTGATGCGGCAGCACAACCAGCGGCGCGTTCTTCCCTGCTGACATTTTGCGCGCATCCCACAAGCAAACAGTGCGGTCAAGCGATGCCGTCGCGATGCAACTGCAAAACAAACCACAGTTAGTTTTGCTCCATCTTCAGACTACACTGTAGAGTAAGTACTTACAAGTCGAGGCTCGGGTGCTGGGACACCGTGTTGATCTTCTTCTCGTGCAACGTGTAGCTCGATGCTTTCACCTGCTGTGCGCGTCGATCAACGAGACGCACCGTTCCGTCATCGCAACTTGCGTAATAGCACTGCGACGCACTCGCTACAGCGAGCGATGAGATCCCTGCTCCATCATTCGTATCATACACCACCGACGACTCGGCCGCGCGCAGATCGAACTCCTCACCGTCCCGTCAAAGCTACTCGAAACGAGCTTGGACGAGTCCGGGAAGATGAGCTGACTCACCGGCGTGTAGTGGGGTCGGTAAACCGCCAGCGGATACTCTTGTTTCCCGCCAGTCTCACTCGGAGGCGTCCAGAGCGCCACATGGCCCATTTTATCTCCACTCGCCACCACTACACGGTCCGTACGGGGCAAAAACGCCACCGAGTAGATCCGTTCCTGCACGGCCTTGGTGATGTCGTCGTCGGCCAAGGTATACGCGACGCCGTCATCCTCGTCCAACAGCGTGTCCTCCTCCAGCTCCTCTCCGTCGGCTGTGATGCCCCCAGAAACGCTTTGCTGTCTCCATCCACCGCCTCCATCACGTGCAGCCGACTGCCTCTCGGCTGTCTGGGCGCGCTCTCTGTGTCTGGACGCATTTCAAAGTGGTCGATGGCGTCGATCGCTTCCATCTCCACCTTCTTCCCTTCCAGCCGCCGCGATTTGCGCTTCGGCTGCACCGATCTCTCAGCTTTAATTGCAGCTTGCAGAGCTCTCTTGACCGCCAGTTGCTGCCGCTTCATTTCCTTTGCAGGCTCGTCCCCCACCGAAGTTCGAGCTGCGATTTTGGCGGTCGAGACCCCCATTTGCTGCATAAACGCCAAGTTGCGCAGGATGTTCTCGCGTCTTTTGCGCTCGTACTCGGTCAGTCCCGAGCCTTGCATTGTTTCTTGTTCTTGTTCTTCTTCTTCTGCATATTCTTCTTCTTCTTCATCCGATTCCTGCTCCGATTCCTGTTCTTGTAATTTGACGATTGGCGCTTGACGACGCGAGCGCCGCAATGAAGCGACAGGCGGAGGAGTAAGCGGCGGATTACGCGCCGACGACCGGAGCGAGCGAAGACGTTGCGGGGCTGCAGCCAACGCGCTGGAGCGAGTGCGCCGCATGGCACCTTCCCGCCAACGGTTACTTTGTAGTAATCTATTGCGAAAACTGCAAAAACGAGGAAGGCTGTTTAGTGGGTTTGGGCATTCCAACATCATGTTGGGTGCTGTTTTCATCGTTTGGCTGAGTTGGATGCCCAACATGGATGCTGGATTGCCTACTTGGTCTTGTCCAGTTGCGGGTGGAATGCGTTGATTGGTGCAACAGAGGGGGAACTGCAGTGGGTTGATGAACTGGTTGTGGGTTGGAACATACAGCCGATGTCAAAGCAGTATTTTCGCTTGGGGTCCCACACAGGATCGGAGGTGCAAATGTTGATGCAGCTCTGTTGCGGGGATGGATTCGAATGGGAGTGGGCAGTGAGATTGGTGCGTTGCGCTTGGTGAGATTTTTTTGCTTCTGCTGCTCAATTTGAGTCGGACCACTATGTTGTTCTTGCACATTTTGCTCGCCATGTCTTCCCAATTCGCCACCTTTGATTGACGGGCATTTATTTTTCAGACACCGCTGGTCAGGTTCATGGAAATCTCCAAAAATTGTCAGGCTTAGCGACAAATGAACGTATGTGTGTGTTTAATTGAGAGAGCCATGATTTTCCAGGTGATCCGCAGTAGGGATTGAAAGCAAACTTATCCGACTTTGACGCAGCGAAAGGTACAAGAAGGGAGCTATAGAAGCACCTACTGTAGATGAAGTCACTGGTTTTCTGAGCAATTATCGTCACAGTCGTGGATACCCACCAGGTAATTTATTCAAAACGTTACTGTTGAAACATCTTTTTATTATTGCGTTTATTTGTCCTTTGCTCGCCAGAGAGAAAGTCGGCCGACCGAATTGCCGCTCGCAATGAGGTCCAAATAAGGATGATACTTGGTTACCACGTCAAAGTTCCCGGTAGAATACTTTTCTCTCACAAGTTCGCGAATAGGTTGGACTTGTCCAGCACGGAAAATCTCTAACCTGGACGGTTTTCCCCAGCAACCGATCACAAATTGGTTCGGCCTTTTCGGGTCCCAGGCTGGCCGGAACTTGGTGGATGACGATGTATAATTGTTGTGCCGAATGCGGATTGGAGCGGGAATGTCTGGTGGGGTATCTGACGCCTTGGACTTGACGAGACTTGAAGTATCATACATGCTAATGCCCCCTTCGTCGCCCAACGTCACCAACCATGCACCGTCATGCGGAGAGAACTGTGCACAACGCCTTTCAGTTCGATATCGTAGTTGAGCAATGGGAACGTTTCGCTCAGAAGCGATTTTGCGCTTATCCCAAAAGCACACTTTCGAGTCCTGGCCAGCAGTAACAATACAACTATACCACACAAAGAGTTAAATCAATGTTAGTGCATGTGCCATAAAAAAAAAAGCACAAGCAAACCTTACTGGTCGAGAAGTGGGTGTTGATCCACCGTGTTGATCATTCCACTGTGGAGTGTGAATCCCGCACTATAGAGATTCCGCGCTCGACGATCAATCAACCGCAATGTTCCATCGTTACAACTTGCATAATAGAACTGCGGGTTGTCCGATTTGGCAAGTGAAGTGATCCCGGCCTCATAACTGATATCGATAACCAATGAAGTTTTCGAGGACCACAGATCAAATTCGCACACTTTGCCATCCTTACTACTGGAAATCAATGTCGACGAACTGGCAAATATCAGCTCGGTGACAGCGTAACCATGCGGCCGGTACAATACCGCTGAAGAAGACAAAGTGGTGGTGCTGCTTCCGTTCGATGGTGACCAGAGTGAGACAAGGCCTTCTTTATCTCCACACGCTACGACAACTCGGTCTGCACGCGGAAGGAAAGCAATCGTGGTCACCCGGTACGGCGTGGCCTTGACAGTATCATTTTTCGTCAGCGTATACTCCACGTCATCCTGTGCACCACCTAATACCAGCTCCTTATCAACAGCGCTCCGTTTGTCGCTGTCACCAATAATGTCTTGGCAGAATGCCTTTCCATCACCAATAGCATCCATGACATTCACCTTACTACAGAAATGTGGAGTCGATTTCATCGACAGTAAATCCATTGAGTAGTCCAGGCCGCTTTCGACAGCATTCTTTTCACCACTCAACCGCCGTGATTTGCGTTTTGGTTGCTGTAGAAGCTCAGCGCGTCGTGAATCTTGCAGTGCACGCTTGGCTGCCAATTCTTGCCTCTTCGCTTCTTTTGCAGCCTCATTGCCTATTGCTGAGCGAGCAGCCAATTTAGCTGTAGCTATATCCACCTGGTTGAGGAACATTTGGTTGCGAAGTATGTTTTCGCGGCGCTTGTGTTCATAATCCGTCGCCACTTCTTGCTCATCTGAATCACTTTCCTTACTTTGGGGTTGGACTTCAGAATGCTTGCCTTGATACACTGAAGTCTTTTCGGGCGTCATACTCGACACATTCTCGTGTTGCGATTCACTCAAACCCTGTTTTCCATTTACGGCTTGCATAACCACGACATTCTTGGAGCTGCAGCCTTGTTGTCCGGCGTCACGGAGCAAAAGTGGCTTCATTTCAGACCCGTCCTCTTTTTCCAATCGCACTGGAGTCTCCACTGCTCTAACCGTATCAGGCTCTCGTGATCTTTTTGCAGTCCTCCATATCAACACCTCATTCATCACTTTAATCGCCATTTCCCTTTGCAGTCGTTTCGACTTGCGCACAGGCTGCTCCAGAATGCCAGCTTTCTGTTCCGCTGCCAACGCTCGTCGAGCGGCCAGTTCCTTTCGTTTCTCCTCCTTTTCTCCTTCATTCCCGACTGACGTGCGAGCTGCCAGTTTGGCTGTCGACACGCCAACTGTCCGCATGAAAGCCTGGTTGCGCAAAATGTTTTCCCGACGCTGTCGCTCGTACTGGTTCATTTCGTCCTGCACCTGCTTCTGGTTTTCACCGACTGCGGCTTCACTATTAAGTTTCTGCTCGTCTTCTTCTGGGTACTTGTACTGAGCTGGAGTCTGTTGGTCTTCTTCTAAAGTCAGATGTTGGTCTTCTTCTAAACTCATCAGATTCTGAATCTGATGATCTTGTTGGTGCCCTTCATTGTGAGTAAAGGTAGACACTTGCTGCTCTTTTGACTCCTCTTTGTCTTCAACACTGGAATTGGCCTCATGGTTCTGTGTTTTGTCTTGTGTAGAGTGGTCCTGGCTGGTATCCGAACTAGTGTCATTTTTAGCTCCACTTTTGGCTCGAGACTTGCACGCTTCTTCAGTCGCAATCGCTTCTTCTTGGAAGTGCGACATCGCCTCTTGTGCGGTACAGACCCCTCCGCGGCGAAGTTCCCGCCGGTCATTGCACACGTCTGGCGTAAAATGGTTGGCGGTAAGTTATTTTCTTGAGTGCGTACTTAGTGTGGCGTGCGAACTTACCACCACGTCTTTGTGCTCCAGTTCATCGATGCTATCAGTTTGACAAGGTTGTACATGTACTTACTGGAGCTGTTCTTCGTCATGAAAGCAAAGAGAAGTCTCAACAACGGGTATTTTATTTTCAGCATCACCACTTGGGACTCGGCACGAGATATAGTACGAGTCGGTGCTACAAAAGCCCGGAGGAACGTGAGAATTAGGTGGACGGAGCCAAATGTGTTGCTACGGGACTCGGGTGTTCGTCATCGACCATACTGTAGTTGTTCTCTAACCGCGCGTCCACTTTAGACGAAGCTTCCTGCACTGCGGGTCACCTGCGATGTAAGCTTAAGCTACTTCAAGTACTTCAACACGGCCGAAATAAAAAATGAGCAGCTTTCTTGGTCATGACAAACAATTCGCTACACTCACCAGGATTTTTTTCTCTGCTGGCAACTAAACTTCACAGGGCCATTATTATCCTGTGCGACGAGATGCCCCACGCAACTTGTGCTGTCCAGAGCTGACACCTTCCGTGGCAATGTGCGACTTGTTCGATTCGGTTCTGGTGGTGACAATTCGTCCGACGAGGGAGAAGCGAAGGAGGAGCTTAACAAGCTTGAGGATGTGCACAATGCTATCACGAAACTTACCAAGAAACTGGTGGATGAAGGCCAGTACATCAGCGAGACCAGATCGTGATCGAGATGTGTGGTCCTGACCTGCCCAATATCACGCTCACAGATTTGCCGGGTCTGATACGCACGGTGGGGGACCACGAAGACCAAAGTATTATCCCCAGAGTTCGGCGGATCGGTACATGAAGCAGGAGCGGACGGTGATCATTGCTGTCGTTCCAGCCAATGTGGACATGCACAACACTGAAATCCTGCAAGCTGCTCAGGAAGCAGATCCGAATGGCACTCGCACCATTGCAGTGGTGACGAAGGTGGATTTGGTGGATGCTGGAGCCGAGTTGTCAGTGCACGAGTTGCTGCTCAACAAGAAGAAGCGAATGCACCTGGGATACCATGCAGTAAAATGCCGCAGTCAACGCGAGTTGACTAAAGGTACCAGTATCGAGAAGGGTGTGCGAACGAGATGACATTTTTCAATCAGCATGAGTACTGGCAGCAACTTCCGTCGCATTTGTGGGGAGTTCCAAGGCTGAGTGAGCGGTTGGTGTCGATTTTGCAGGACAACATTCGTCGCTCATTGCCAAATGTGATCTTGGAGATCAGTGCTCGTATGGCAAAGACGGAGGAAGAGAGTTATTGCGAATGGGAACGCCTTTGGATTCTGTCGGTGCTCAACGCCAACAGTTTGGTAAGTGAGCCGACCAGTATGTGCGTTTGATGCAAGCAGCAATGGGCGGTCAATATGAACTTTTGCCCCCACCTTCGAAGCGCCGACGCGTGTCAAAGGAGCATTCGGCGCCAATTGCACCTCATCATGAAGTGAACGCTCGACTTCGAGCAATACTTCGCGTGGAAGAAGATGTTCTGCGCGAGAAAATCACGGAAACGAAGGATCAAGCAGGCAAAAAGCACAAGAAGATGTTGAGATTGGTGACGCTGTGCAGATCAAGTTTAACGGCACCTGGCGCCGTGGGCAGGTCGACCTTGTCAATGGTACCGACATTGCCTGTAAATGGTTTAACTGCACATGGATGTCGAAAGTCTTGTGGCGCTTTGATGAGCATGCGATGCTGAAGAAGTTTATTCAAGCGAACCGCGGCGATGAGCTCGCCATTTTCCCATCCTACCAAGTCTTTTGCAACCTGTTTCGTGAGTGCGTTGATAAGTGGGGATCGCTAACGAAAAAGCTGGCGCGAACCTACCACGACCAAACGAAGCTGGTGTCAGACTATGTTGCTGGGGAACTGAATGCAACGCCACGAGCTGTGCAGTTTAATAAGTCTGCAGCTACGAAGGTTCTCGATCGGGTTGTTGACTCGTCAAACCAAGAAATCGACACTCTTTTGCGCACTGAAAGTCGGCCGTACACGCAAGATCAGCGTTTGTTTAACGAGTTGGATCGGCAACGTCTGCGAGACCTGCAAGAGCAGGTAAAGTCTGTTGTCAAAGCTGATTCAAGTGACCGGGTGGCACTTCAAGACGTTATGAACGCAGTTGCGTCGGGGTTTAGCAACACTAGTGACCGCGAAGTGATCGAGATGCAGACGGCGTTGCAAGCGTACTTGGACGTGGCTGTGCCGCGTTTCGTGGACGCAATTGCCATGAGGTTGAACGACTTGATTCTAAGCAAATTCGTTGCGGAGATGGCACTCGAGCTCAACAGTTTGACGGATGACAAACTCGCTCGCTTCATGCAGGACTCCGAGCAGAAGATGACCGAGCGTCTTGAACTAAAGGAGGAGCTTGCTTGTTTGGCCAGCGCAAAGGAGGAAATTGAGCTGGTTTGCTAAGATTCAACGTAGTTTGACGATAAGAAGAGTGAACACGTCGTGCAAGACAAGAAACACGAATTTATATATTTTCTAGCACAGTTTTTGCTAGCAACTCGAATCATTTGCTCTTCTCGATTAGCTGTTTACCCTTCCGAAGAACCTCGAGTTGATTCTGAAGCTGTTGTCGCCGGGTTGCCGTCTCCTCATTCTCTCGCAGCAGTTCGGCCACTTTGTCATCAGTGGCAGCACCTAACAGCCCACTCTCCATTTCGCGGAGGAACGCCTCCAGCACCAAACCATTCAGCTTCATAGGCACCACATCAACAAAACGATGCGAGGTCATCTCCAGATACGCCCGTAGCGCCACTTCCATCTCCAGAGCCTCACGCTCATCTGAAGACATAGCAAAGGCCCCATCGAAATCCCCCAACGCTCAAGTGACATCATCGATATTACTGGATCTGTTCAAGCAAAGAGAATTCTCGACAACGGGTATTTTTTCCACTTAGAATTCGTCGCGCGATATAATACGAGTCGGTGCTACAAAAGCCCGGCGGAACGTGAGAATTAGGTGGACGGCGCCAAATGTGTAGCTACGAGACTCGGGTGTTCGTCATCGATCATACTGTAGTTGTTCTCTTACCGCACGTCCTCTTTCGACGAAGCTTTCTGCACTGCGGGCCACTGGCGATGTACGATATTCTCTCAACACGGCCGGAAAAAAATGAGCAGCATTTTTGGTCATGACAAAACAATTCGCTAGACTCTCCACGATATTTTTTCTCTGCTGGCAAGTAAACTTCACATGGCCATTATTATCCTGTGTGAACGCAACCCGGTTCTATTGATTCAATAGCTATTTGTTCTTGGCTCGCCAGACAGAAAGTCGGCCGGTAGAATTGCCACTCGCGATGAGGTCCAAATAAGGATGATACTTGGTTACCACGTCAAAGTTCGCGGTAGAAGCCTTTTCTCTCACAAGCTCGCGAATGGGTTGGACATGTCCAGCACGGTAGATCTCTAACCTCGAGGGTTCTCCCCAGCAGCCGATCACAAATCGATCTGGCCTCTTCGGGTCCCAGGCTGGCCGGAACTTGGTAATTGTCCCTGTAAAATTGTTGTGGGGAATCCGGATTGGAGCGGGAATGTCCGGTAGGGCGTCAGATACCTTGCATTTGATGAGACTTGACGTATCGTACATGTCAATGAACGCGTCGTAACCCAACGTCACCAACCGTGCTCCATCATCTCGAGAGAATTGTGCACAACTTCTTTCAGTTCGATATTGTAGTTGGGCAATGGGAACGTTTTGCTCAGAAGCGATTTTGCGCTTATCCCAGAAGCAAACTTTGCAATCCTGACCAGCAGTAGCAATGCAACTGTACCACACACGAATTCAATCAATGTTAGTGCATGTGCCGTAAGAAAAATAACTACAAGCAAACCTTACTAGTCGAGAATGGGGTGTTGATCCACCGTGTTGATCTTCAGTTTGTGGAGCTTAAAGCCCGACTTGTACAAGTTTCGTTCTCGGCGATCAATCAACCGCACTGTTCCATCGTTACAACTTGCATAATAAAGCTGCGGGTTGTCCGACTTCGCAAGTGAAGTGATCCCAGCCTCATAACTGATATCGCAAAGCAATGAAGTTTTCGAGGACCACAGATCGAATTCACGCACAGTGCCATCAAGCTGCTGGAAATCATGTTCGACGAAGTAGGAAAGATCAGCTCGGTGACAGCGTAACCATGAGGCCGGTACAATACCGCTGAAGAAGAAACAGTGCCGTTGTTGCCTCTGTCTGATGGTGCCCAGAATGAGACAAGACCTTCTTTGTCTCCGCACGCTACGACAACTCGGTCTGCCCGCGGAAGGAAAGTCATCGCGGTTATGCGTGTGTAGGGCGTGACCCTGACCACATCATTGTTCTTCAATGAATACTCGACGTCGTTGTCCTCAAGCGAAGTTTCGCTCTCCTCAAACTTGCTTTCCTTCTCGGAATGTCCACCTATTGTTTTCAAGAATTCTCTCCCTTCCTCATCAAAGACATCCATGCCATGCACCTTGTTCGTGCAAAGAAGTCGAGCCGCTACCGTAGATATTTCATCCTCTGCATCTTGGCCACGCAAGCGTCTTGACTTGCGCAGTGGTTTCTTCATGAGTTCAGCGAGCCGAGCAGCTTTTAGCGCTCGTTTGCCAGCCAGTTGCTGCCTCTTGGCTTCTTTTGCAGCTTCTTTCGCAGCTTCGTCCCCTATTAGCGCGCGAGCAGCAGACACGCCAACATTCCGCATAAAGGCTTGATTGCGAATGATATTCTCCCGGCGTCTGCGCTCGCACTCATTCAGCAACTGATTCTGCTTCGTATTGACTGCATCCTCACTATTACTTTCAATCTGCTGGTCTTCTTTCGGGAGCTGAGCTGGAGTCCGATAATGAATTGGATGATCTTGCTCCTGCTCCTCAACTTGGGTCAGCTCATCTACCGGTACTTGTTGTTGTTGGGGCTCCTCTTTGCCTTCAAGACTTGACTTGTCATCATGGGTTTGTGCTGTATCTTGGTTTGTAGAGTGGTCCTGGCTGTTTTCCGGGTTGTCACGTGTGAGTTCAACTATTGGCTCGAGACTTGCGCGCTTCTTCTTGGAAGTGCGGCGCCTCTTGTGCGGTACGGACGTATCCGCGGAGAAGCTCCCGCCGGTCATTGCACACTTCCTGACTGTAAGAAACGGTTGGCGTACGGTAAGTTATTATCCTGAGGCGTACTTAGCAGTAAATTGAAACTTGCCACACACGTTTTTGTGCACTTTGCCTCTGTTTTAAGCGGCTCGAAACTTTATGCGACTATCCTCTTTGGTAGGCTTTTGCTGTCAGCCACACAACAGCAACTACCGATACACGACCAGCATGCGCAAGGTGCTGCTGAGTGTCGGCTGCCGCCGTGCAGTGGCTTCCCCAGGCACTTTCCGCTCGTTCGCTTCTCGTAGCTCCCTTCCTGACGGCTTCCGTAGTCCTCAGGCCGTTGCAGACGCAGTTGCAGCTGCTCTAGCATCCGAGAACGATGTCGAGAACGCTGTCCGCAGGAGCAAAGGCCTCGTACCCGTAGATCCCAATCAAACGGCCAAACTGGAGCGCCGCCACTTGGAAGGAGACGTGATCTCCAGTCAGAGCATCACGGCAAAGCAGTTATTGTACCCGAAAAACACTCCCGACTGGCAGCTGATCAAGTCCGAGCACTTCAAGAACGTCCCGATGCCCAAGGACTGGCAGAGGGGACTCCAGCAGCTTCAGAAACGCATTGGCGTGCAGTTCCAGGACGTGACACTACTGCAGAGTGCGTTGACGCATCACGGCTGTCTGCCGAACAATCCGGTGCCGGAGGATATACCGGTGGTGCGGCTGTCGAACCGAAGTCTGGAGTTCCTGGGAGACTCGCTGCTCGGTGCTGCGGCGGCGGCGTACGTGTACCAGATGCTGCCGAGACACCAGGAAGGACAGCTCTCACGTGCCAAGTCGGCGCTTGTAAACAACGATACGCTCGCGAAAATCAGTGCGGATCTGGGGGTGACGGACCTGCTGCTGTGGCCTGCCGGATTCAATGACGCGAGTGGTGCCACACTTGCTGTGAAAGGCAGGATCACCATTGCTGCTGGCGCGGTGGAGTCGCTGATCGCGGCTATCTATCTAGATCAGGTACGACGTTTTGTAGTAGCTGGTGGTTCCTGCGTGAATGCTAAGCAGTTTTGTGTGGATGCAGGGCATGGAGGCTGCGATGGATTTCATGGCCACGCACGTCCTGCCACGCTCGGTTGAGGTTGCCACGCGCGACGTCATTTGGGAGCCCATTGTGGAGCTGCAGAATCTGCTGCAGGGTCATTACTACGGCCAACCTGTCTACAAGTACGAAACTGCCGGAGCTACGAAGACTGCGCTACTGAAGACTAACCTACCGCTAATTTTTTTCTTCAGATATCCGCCCGCCTCAGTGAACGCGACCGAGTACACCGCCGAGCTCTACGTGAAAGGACGGGTACGAAAGCTCGCTGAGCTGTTGATCAAATCTGACCTCTATTTGTTCTGTTTGTAGCCCATTCTGAAGGCCAGCGCTCCTTCGTACAAGCTGGCTCGAGGCCGTGCGGCTGAGGCTGCCTACTGGCACTTCGAGAAGCTGCTTGGCCCAGCTCCGTGAGCAGATCACGTACTCCAGGGTATTATATCGCGATTAGCAGCCTAGATTTTAGATTAGTTTGTCAGCAAAAGCGTCTGCTCTTTCTACCACTGCGAGCCGTTACATCTCCAATGCTGTTGAGCTCTTAGAACTCGGCTTCGTCGCTCGACTCGCCGTCATCGTCTTCGTCGTTCTCCTCATCCTTCACCGCAACAGCTGCGCCCTTGGGGGCCACCCCTGTAGCCGCCGCGAACTCCTCCGTGGCGAGAGCCTGGGCCGCCACCGCAGCGCGACGCCGAGAGCGAGGGATGATGTTGGACGTGTCGACGCCCACCAGGTCGTCCTCCGTCATCTTAATCTCTGGCTCCGACTCGTCTCCGCTGTCTGCACTGTCGTCGCTGTCCGCCGTCCGCCGCTTCTTCTTCTTGGGGGCCATGTCCTCTTCTTCACTGTCTTCCTCGTCGTTCTCTTCAGCGTCTTCGTCTTCTTCCTCCTCCACCTCTTCTTCCTCCGTCTTGGTCTTCTCCTCCTCCGTCTTGTCGCTGGCCTTTTAGGCTCAAAGAACGACGAGATCTTCTTCTCCTCGGGCGCCTTGCGCTTCAGGCCAGCGGCTTCCGGCTCGACGCTACAGAAAATGACACACAAAATGCACGTGGGTTAGCGTCCATCGAATGGCGAAGGTCAGCAATTTTGCAGCTTTCGCGTACGGCTTGGTGGTCGTCTTCTCGTCGCTCGTCATGTTTCTCGACAGGTTTCGTGGGTCTGGAGGAGCCGCTGGAGACGAAGTGAGCGGGGAGCGGTGTGGCTGGACTGTTGGCGTGAAAATGCACCTCTATAAATAGATAGCTGTCGATAGAAACGGGTAACTGAGGGCGCAGACGACTTCAACTTGACCTATAAAAGCATCTTAGCCCTTGTTTGGGGCTACTTTAGGCCTAGCACTTGCTTGGTATCATGGAGTGTGACGCGCCAGCTACGTCAGACGAGTTCATTGCGGACGGTCAAGTGGAGGAAGCTTTCGTGGCTGTTCAAACTGGGGCGCCAGCTCCACTTGAGCAAGGCTACCGAGCGCGGTACAATGAAACGATCGCTCCTCCTGGTGGTCCGCCGTCTCGAGTGGTAGGTATTACAAGGACGGACTGCGAGTTTGGTGGTCTGGCTAACAACTTGCTGTCTTAAGATCCGGCCGCCGAATGATTTCCCACCCGAGTCCAAGCGAGCGGACCAGATCGAAGAAGCGGAAGAAGACTTGGAAGTCGACATGGACGAGCTCAAGGCGGCGGTGCACGCGTACAACGTCGACTTCCAGCAGCGCATTGTAAGCTTCAATTCTAACGTTGAAAAGAATGAAGATTCATGTTTGCTTGCTGTGTGGAATGCAGGATGCAGTCAAGCAGCGCGGTCGTGACCTCGAGTCGAAGTTGGGGACGGAGCACGACGCCATGATGGGGTCGATCGAGCAGCTTCGAGTGGACTTCCGCAAGCAGTTCCAGGCAGCTTTCCTCACGCTCGAGCAGAAGACGCTCTCGCATTTTGCTCGGCTTGAGGCACAGGAGGTCAGCAGTCAAGAGAAGAAGTGCGTGTGTGTTGATCAAAGCTGCAATGCAGTACACTAACTTTTTGTTTGCTTCTTGTGCAGACTGCACGGGTGCGATTCCGAGTTCCGGACGTTCGCGTACACAACCGTGCCCGAGATCATGGAGAAGCTGCAAGGAACCATCACGCGGAAGCTGGAGAAGAACCACGAGACGTTCGACATCGAGAACGCCAAGATCCAGAAGCGCGAGAAGAAGACGCTGCACGCCCTTGAAAGCAACGAGCGCAAAACAGACGCCAGCTTCCGTACCGAGAACGCTCGTCGCGTGGCCAAGTTCCAGGAACGAGAAGAGAATTTCCACCACATCATGCGCGTTGACAACCGAGCGGTGGAAAAGGACCAATCCACACATATGCAGGGTTTGGTAGCGCTCCGAGCTCAATTGCGAGCGGAGAGCAACCTGCGAGAGAAAGAGGACCTCGAGGTCCTCGACAACTTGTCTTCATCCTTCGACAAACTGCAAGCCAGCATCCTTGAAAACCTGGGAGAAGACACCACAGCAGCATAGCACCACCATCACAAAGATCTATAGCTCCATGCAGAAGGAAAGTCACACATAAGTCGGTAGATTGGACGGCTAAAAGATGTGAATATTGGATTGGAAGGTCGTAGACGTCTCATTTCGCCCTGAAAAGCAGTCACGTCGGTCGATTTCCTCACGCTTTCGCCTGTTGTCGTCGCCCGTCGAAAAGTTCCAAAGCTCCACGCTCCGTTCCACGCTCCAAAGTCTCCAAATGTGTTCACACTCCCGGTCACCGTCTCCCTGTCGCTTCGCTAGCTAGTTGTTGCTTTTTACCCCAAGCTGCCTGTTTTCCCTCCCGTTCGTCTCACTCGTGAGCGTACTTAGTTGGTGGCGGCCTTCTTCGACACGGCCGACGAGCCCTCGCGGAAGCCGTTCTTGAAGCGACGCTGCACGTTCTTCAGGTGGCGCATGCGGCCGCTGCCGGTGGTGCGACGACGCAGGGCCTTCTGGCTCCAGTTGTCTACCGCCACACAATATCAAAATCGTCCAATCGTAAGTCTTCTTATTCGCTCGCTATAAATAGATGGAAATAAGAACCAGCCACTTACACTTGCGCATCTTGGCAGCCGGGTAGCCACACGAAGAGCACGTGCTCTTCTGGATGTGGTAGGAGCTGCGCCCACACCGTCTGCAGATGGTGTGGGTCTTGTTGTGGCGCATGCCGAAACTCTGCGTACCTTTCGTCTAGAGGCACAAAACATCGCACAACAAGGGTCAGTTGCTGTTGGTGCTGCTGCCTGCATTGGCGTCTGCTGTCATTGCTGTCTGTAGGCTGAGCGCTGCATAGCATAGGGGAGGCGCAGGGGCGGAAATCGTACCATCTTGGATTCGGGGTTGGGACTTAACGCGGAGCGGAAGGAAGGGTAAAATTAAGTCTTGCGGAGGCAGGGACGCTGGCGGCGAGGCGCTGGCCATACAAACAAACCCTCGAAAGAAGGGGCATACAAATGCCAAGTCAACTCGCCCACTGAAGCACTCGGACCAACCAAATGCAGGCGGGCTAGGGGAGGAGCGACCGCTTTTCGACGAATCAGAGTCGTGAGTGGCCGCGATTGGCTGCGATTCGAGAACGAATTCACGTCGGCATAGTGAAAGAGAGGTTAGTGTACTTCAATGAATGCACTGATTGTGTAACGACCACCAACTGGTGTGGCACACACGTTTGCATTCCGCTGCACGTCGGATAAATCTCATGGCGTCGATGGTGTCAACTTCTGGACGCTATACGTCTTTCATAGCTTGGCCGCTCAATGGCTGCATAGCGCAAGACTGAAGGAGAGACTTGAACTTGTTGAGAATAAATATCACTGCACACTCTCAGCCCTGCATGGCCTCGTAAAAGTTCACTACGCGCGTGTCCGCCAGCAGTCTGCCGCCGTTCTTATCGCGTATCCGAGCGCGCAGCCGCAGACCTCCCAGTGAGCGCACGCGGGACAGCGCCACGTACGCCTGGCCGAACTCGAACACGCGCGACAAGTCCAGCACTGCGGCGTCGAACGACAGCCCCTGGCTCTTGTGGATGCTGATGGCCCAGGCCAGCGCCAACGGGAGCTGCCGACGAGAGGCCAGCACCGAGTCCGCTACACGCACAGAGAACTCCTCTTGCCCGATGGTCTCCGTCACTCCGTTGGAGAAGCGCACAATGGGCAGATTCGACTGCGGAGTGAAACCCTGCACGATGCCTCGCGAGCCGTTCACCAGGCCGCGCGTGGCGCTCAGCGTCTTGATGAGGAGAACTCGGGCGTTTACTACACGACAGCGCAGACATGAGAGTGAGTAAACGCACGATAGTCACGAGTGAGCAGCAGAGAGCTCGTACGCTTCAATGTTAGCTTTGCTGAGGCGGGAACCGCGTTTAGGAACTCCTTCTTGCCACTATCGATGCAAACACAACAAATGGAGTTAGTTTGATGGAGATGTTTGTGTGAATGCAGTGCACGTACCGATCTGCCGACACGTAGTTGTATTTCTTCCCTTTCAGCTCGTCGAGGGCCCTGGTATTAGTCTGTAGTCATGAACGTCGCATCAAAACAGTAAGTAAGTATCACCGAAACCAACAATGCAGAGCTTTATCTGCAGACGTACCCGTAGCACGTCGTCATTGTGTGAGAAGATGTGGATGGCGTCGTCACTATCGCCGTCAGAACTCGACTGGTAGCGCTCATTGAGCTTGTTGATCATCGCAGTAGTCGGCTGTCCGACTCGGAACGCATTCAGAATGCGTACAAACTCGTCGTCGCGCTGGCGGAAAATCTCCTTCAGCACCACCGTCTCGGAGATTCCTCGGACCCACGTACTGCTCTCGAAGCACAGCAGTGGAGTTGGTGCTGCATTTCCAGCTTGGCGCCGACCAACTGGTGGCAACTGGAAAAAGTCTCCTGAGAGAATTAGCTGGATGCCACCGAAGAAGGAAGTGCTGCGGCGAATCTGCCTTGCAACAGCTTCCAGGTCGTCAAAGAGCCGCCCGTCTAGCATGGAAATCTCGTCGATAACCAAAACGCGCGCGAGTTTCCATCGAGCCACGGCGTCTTTCTTGCGGGTAATTTGTGTCAGCAGCTCCTGTCTCGACGTGTGTGCACGCGGATCAATACCCGCGAAGTGGTGTAGTGTCATGCCGCCAATGTTGTACGCTGCGATACCCGTAGTAGCCGTAGCAAACACACGTCCTAAAGCGTGGCCACACCCGTGCTTCAAAAGGTGCTGCAGCAAGAACGACTTGCCCGTTCCGGCACTTCCGGTGAAGAAGACGTTCTTGCCTTGTGCTACGAGCTCCAACACTCGCTGCTGCTCCGTCGTCAAGCTCAATCCTCTGTGATCCGGTCGCAGTGGGGAAGTCGCATGGTGCGACGTCTTTCGTCGGCGATGCCTGTCAGGAGACTGCGAGCTGTTGGTCAAGTCTGTCAGTGCACTTCTGGAGCGTTTGACGCCAATTCGGCGCTCTTGCACAAGAGTCACCGGTATTGTTGGCACTGATCTCCTCACCACAGGCGCTGCAACAACGATCCTCGACTTGGAGACGCCACCCGTGCGAATGCAAAAGTCCCGTAACGCCACCATCTCCTCCGGGTCACCTTCTCGCAGGTTAAACTGCGTGATCCGAGTCCTCTCACGCCTGATGAGCGCGAGTTTGCCCATGGCCGCGTAGCTCGAGTAGACTTCGTATTTGTGAGTCTGGAGCTTGAGCGCCTTGTGCAGTGGCGGGTCGTCGCTCATCACTTCCAGTCCACCGCGTCGTCGAATGACCTGGCAGCAATGAACACAGGTAAGTTAATGTATTGGCATTGACACAAGAGGCTGGAATGAGGTCGCACCATGGCGTTCGGGTACAACTTCGTGGCCATGTTGCGGCCGGTGCAGCCGTCGGCCACTTGCATCTCCACCGTGCAGCGCACTGCCATGTTGGAGGCGGAGTGATGGTGAGTTGGCAGAAGGGGCGATGCGGTATTGCAGACGGTGGTTGACAGGGATGGCCAAGTAGGTTTTTGAGCTTTTGAGTTGCACTTTTGAACGTTTGAATTTGGAAAAGGCGGTTTTATGAACAACCAGATGAACGCGCGTTCCAAGCTGTCGAGTACGGTACCTGTACAGGAAGGACGCAGACTCAGATGGGAAAGCTAGCGCCATCTCCGCAATGACGTGAGAGTTGGTCGCCATTGCTTCCACAGCCTCCGCCAAACGAACAACCTGGCGACAAAGTGTCGACGTCGAATGCAAATCACGAAGCTTCCGCATTAGACCGCGGCAAGCTGCCGTCAGTCACTTACGATAGACCGCCTATATAGCAACTCTCCCAGCCCTTGACGCGAACTTAGCGCGATATCTTCCTCTTCATCTCTTCAACTACAAGACTACAAGTGATCGATGCCCAAGTATCACTTTCGAAGCCATGCACAACACTTCGATAACTCACCACTTCAACTTACCGCACCCGTTTTGCGCCTCCGACACTCCGATAGTCACCGCATTCTTCAATTTGCGTCCAAGAGCTCAAGCCGCGCCTCCAAGCCTTTCACCCTCAATGCCCGCGCCCGCACAGACGACCAGCGCTTCGTGTTCCTGGACGTGGACTCGTTGCTCGCGTCCGTCTCGTCCCACGTTCTCGCCCACGAGGCGCATTTCCACTCGGAGCTCGCTCGTTTCTCGACGGACGTGGCGCTGGACCCGCAGACGCTCACGGTGCTGCTCAACGACCAGCAACCAGCCGCCGTCCAATGCTGGAGAGGGACGTACTGCGCCAACCCCAACGCGGCGGAGGCCAAGGCGCTCGAAGCTGTGAAACTCGACGGCAGCACCGCAATCCACTGGCAGCTGACGCAGAAGGGGACGCCACAGCACCCGACGCTCGAGAAGATGCTCAAGCGGCACTTGGCCAAGACGACCGCCCTCAATTCCACCGAAAAGACCTTAGTGCTAGCTACAGGAACCCTCAGTAAGAGCTTGAAGAGCTGTGTCGACGCCTACTTGAAGGCGCGGTGGCACGTGCAGCTCGTGACGCTGGACAATTGCCACAAGAAAAGTGGTTGGAAGTTCACGGAGATAGAGGAATTCACTGTCAGGTTGGTGGACAAATATCTCAACAAGCTGCTTACTGGACGGCACTGTGCAAGACCAGAGGGTGAGAGGAAGGCGAGCTCGCCCACGCTGCGGCCGGAGCAGAGTTTTACCAGCTCCAGCGGTTGTGGCAGTCCCACAAAGTCTTTAGGCAGGTGCTCGGTGTCATTAGCGTGTTATGAGGCTGCTCA